>RQTK01001327.1:91793-106274 GCA_003991915.1 Elysia chlorotica
AGAGAGAGAGAGAGAGAGAGAAAGAGAGAAAGAGAGAGAGAGAAAGAGAGAGAGAGAGATAGAGAGAGAGAGAAAGAGACAGAGAGACAGAGAGAGACACAGAGAGAGAGAGAAAGAGAGATAGAGACAGAGAGAGACAGAGAGAGAACCTGTTGAATACAGGATGCAAGAAAGTCAATGGGAAATTAGAAGATCCAGAAGAAAAAAGAGAGGAGAAAGAAGAGGAACAGAATATGAGAGGGAAATGAAGGAAGGGGAGAAAGAAAAGGATAAAGGTTCAAAAAGACTTGAAAATGTGAGGTCTTCTACAAGCTGTCAAGTGAAGTGGTGCCGAGACGGCGGTGATCACAGGCATCCTGCTCTCTGCAGTCTGCGCATGTCAGGAAGCTGTAAAGCCAGAGCGGCCTGGTTGACTGGGCTGGTGTCAAGCACCTGGGACGGGGTGGAGAATGATTCGCACCTGGTGTGGATCCTATTTGGACCTGACAGTCATTAGATCACTATAAAATAACTTACAATGTGTTGAGTCTTTTTAACTGCCTGATGTCCAAAAAGACTGCGAATTGTACAAGAAAAACTTGTTACAACTTACATGGATGCCCCAGCTTCTCGAAAAAAAAAAATTTCATATGAGTAATAATTGTTGTTTTCTTTTACGTTGCAACAAAATTTTAAAGTGAGGCATATGAACATTTCCATAGAGTCGATGGAAAATCACGAATTATAAGCACTTGAATTCGTGTAAAGTATTCTTCGGTAGACTTAGAGGGTGTAAAATTAATTAAAAAATAATCCTTAGTTATATTCATACATGTACAAAATTTTAAAGTTAAATTCCACTCGAAGGTGGGAGAGTCAGAGATCAGTTGGTTGCTCTCTAGACAAACGTTTAGGAAGTCCAAAGGTCCAATCCAAGATAGTATCCTCGCCACACTATAAGCTTTTTACGGGAAACCTAGGGATCGTAAATCTGATTAAAGATTGTTTCCACGCGAAAGAAGGATGCGAGCAGCTCAGTCAGTAAAGCTCTCAACTGGTATGCAAAACATTCGAAGTTTGAATCTCAGAGAGTGCTCTCGTGTACGCACAGAAACTCTTCGGGCTGTAAAGCTAATCAAAGACTATTCGTATGCATAGTAAGCTGACAAGGCGCATGATGCATTTAGAGTTTGGGTTTGTACTTCATTCAGACTCACGTGTCAATCTGTGACCACAGTTTAATGGTAGGTCCAACTCTAGTGAATCAACTGTATTCTGCCTACACTGCTTCAGCTAACTACAGGATCAACGTCTAGTTTTAAACTTGGTAAGCGTTTTTGTCAATGATCGTGTAAAACATATTTAATTGGGTTAACGCAATTTTTAAGTGTTCTAGTCTTTGACTCCTTTGGAAATGATGGGATCCCTCTGAATAATAAATATTATAATAAAACCTACTTCAAAGGTGGGTTTAAAATTCTGTAAAACTTGTTGCCGTAGACATGTATTTGATTATTTTTTAAGAAACGTTTAAATTTCAAAGAATTGTAATGGTCAATCACGCTATATGAGAAAATTATTTTTTTTTAAATATTCGGAAGAAATAAAGTTAAGACAGAGAGAGACAGACAGACAGAGAGAGGCAGGCAGAGAGAGAGAGCGGGGAATGAGAGAGAGAGAGAGAGAGGCGGGGGAGGGAGGGAGAGAGGGGGAGACACTTATATTATTAGAATCCACGATCTAAGAGAAGAGAGGAAAAGGGAAGCAGAAAAAGCTCAGTCAGTAGTGGTTTGGGTGGACACTTAAGTCTGCTGTTCGAATCACGGTCTGTGTCCAGTGTGTGCATCATTCTTCTCCTCTTCATATCTGTATATCAGCCTAACCTCCCTTTTCTAGCCAATTTGAGAGGAGCTTGGGGTTTAATTTATCCTATCTTGTATTGTCCAAACTTTCAAGACTTCTCTCTTTATAACCAGTATGGTAACGAGGGCAGCAGCTGAAATTCAAACAGAGGCGCCATGGTGGTCAGCCGAGAGCACTACCGATTGATCTCCTAGCACCGCCATCTCTCTAAGTATAAAATGTAGGTGTATCATGTCTTCAATATATCTGGTATTATTTGTTGGCACCTGGGTTTGAAAGTCTTAGGCTTAAGACTGTGAACTCTAGAGTCTCTGTAACTCGATCTATCCTGATCTCCCGTCAGTGTCCTTAGTTCTGAGCGCCATTGACCCTCTGTGGCCAAGCGGCCTGGGCTGGTGGACATGTCCGTCTGTATTTACCTGAGGCGCTGGACCAACGTCCTCACTGGGTGGCTGGTCTCAGTCCCAGACCACAAGCCCACAGCCCCAAAGCCGAGTGGTCCAACCAGTGGAAACTTTCACAGCCACACTGTAAGGAAAGGTAATGGCTCTTACCTGGTCCCCACAGGCTTAACCTAAAGGTGATACGCCTACAGGAATGTCTCTTTAATTTGAAAATTTGTTGACCGAAAATTACCTTTTCGCCTGAATGCATGACGAAATCTGTGACACCATGTCAAAGTCTTAAATCCTTTATGGTGAATGTCTCTCTTCATTTTATAGCCTNNTNTNTNTNTTTNTNTNTNNNNTCGAATCGTATATTTTGTGTTAATTCAGAGATTTTATTGTGTCTCTCCATGACTCTATTGATTACCTTTAACATGTTTAGATCTCTGCCTCTCTGTGTTTCGCTTTTCCCTTCCCTCTTGTCGCGACGACAACTGTCAAGTAGAGCGATGGAGACCCACCAGTCAATGAAAATCTGGGTCGTTAGCGCGCAGAGCACGGCACTAAATTGAATTTGATTGTGAACAAGTCGGGAAGGTGCAAACTCTATTGAACGCAGCCTGAATAAATGTTTACTGTTCCGTCGTTGCCCATTGAGGACTGGGATTGAGTCTGCGCGTTCACAGGCCCACCGACTTGTCTAACAACTTCGGCGTTTTGTCCAAAGAAAATATTTGCTTCCCTTTTCCTCGCTTCTTTTCATCCATCTCGTGTGGCTTTTTCTTTCCTTTTCTTCTGATCGCGCTACTGCCTCTCCAAGACCTTCCCGTTCGCCTGCTCTAACTTTGCCTTCTAAGAATTGGTTTTGACAGGCATAGAAAACGAGCTCGATTAAGAAGATCGACCTCAAGATTTCAATTCTTTAAATTGTATGTTTTTGATTTCACTAAAAAAAAAGTGTACGGGGAGTTTGAGAAGGCAAAACGCTTGTTGAAAAACTGTGGAGGATTGTTGTGTGGGATCGCCCCGGGGCCACCAACCTTCACGCCCTCTCAAGAAGCGTGCTCGAGTCGAGGGTCGGGCCTGCCGGCAGAAGAAAGCGTCTCCATAAGTCAGAAACTGCGGCCAGAAAAGTTAAAGCCTGGTGCTAGTTTAAAGTGTATTTAATATATCAGGCCGCGACTTGTGAATACAGAGCAGCCCCACTTGAGATTCCCTGACGCACTTCGCAGCGCTGCCTCACATAGCTCTCACAGGCGGGTAGGGGAAGGCGGGGGAGGAATCAACCCCTAATTAAAATTCGACATTAGGAGAAGCCATCTGCGAGAGAGAAAAAAGACGTTGAAATTGAAAAGTGTTCATGCCATACGCGGAGTTATTACTGAGAGTAAACAAGCCACTGAGAGCTAGCCATGGGGAGTCTCTGGGCGACTGGAGACTGGGTAAAGGGGGAATAGACAGAGTTAGGGACCGCCATAGCTGAGGATGTATGTGCTTGAATAACTTCCACCCGTTCAACCGCAGTTCAGCCAAGGGCAAGACATAGAGAAGCGGGCCTGATCTACACAGGGCCTCTTTTCTTATGTTGTTTAGATAACTTCATCCCACAGCAACCTGACGATCATTTTAAATCCGGTTAAATCGGCGCGGTGGGGCGCGAAACACACCTGCACACCTCTAGCACAGGAGAGGGCACAATCTGTGCACTTATCTCCCTTTGTTCGGGATGGGTTGTGGTCCTTGTCTAGATCAGTGCATGATGCATGCAATCTTTTCAGATCTTGTGATTACAATGTTCAAAATAGAGGATTTCTCTCAACGCAACGAAGCTCCTCTGAAGTAAATAATGGTATTCCCTTATTCGTATTATCTATCTATCCCCGACTCTAGAACGAGCCCTCCCACAATCCTCCACACAGGAATTTGAAAACTATTCATACATTAGGTATTAAATCCACGTATCAACCCACCCCCTATTCATCACCACCACATACTATTCATCTCGGAACAGCCACGGCAAATTGATTATACGTTTTTATTTTTGTTTTCTCTCTCTTTCCCTCCCTCTACCTACGTACATTCTATCTTTCTATCCGTCTCACTATCTTTCTTTCTTTCTTTCTATCTATCTATCTATCTATCTATCTATCTATCTATCTATCTATCTATCTATCTATCTATCTATCTATCTATCTATCTATCTATCTATCTATCTATCTATCTATCTATCTATCTATCTATCTATCTATCTATCTATCTATCTATCTATCTATCTATCTATCTATCTATCTATCTATCTATCTATCTATCTATCTATCTATCTATCTATCTATCTATCTATCTATCTATCTATCTATCTATCTATCTATCTATCTATTTATCTACCTGGCAGACTTTTATCCTACTTCATTTTTTTAAACAGCGGGAAAAGAGTCTTATTTTTATTCCACCAATGGGAAGAGGAAGGGTGTCTTTGGGTGGAAGAGGCAGGTAAAGTAAAATATTTTTCTTAGCATTATACCATTCAAAATAAAGCCTTTTTGTTTCAATTTTTTGCAGAGCACACGTAAGAGAAAGTGTATCTTTCACAATAATATAACAGTATTTCTTAAACACAAATAATTTTTAATGCACACATTTTTTTTTCCGCTGAAAAATCACGGAAGGCATTATTTCACCTTCGCCAGGTTGACAGAAGCTAGAGAGCCACGCAGTTTAAACACACAATCTTGTTTCACCAAATAAAAGAGAATTTAGAAACCTGAAATGACTCCACGGAGATTCCGTCTACGGCCCCCGAAGGTCACGTGAGACCAAGGACAAAACACGATACAGAACTATCGAGCGGAAAATGGGGGAAGAAATGGATTATCTCCCGTGGCGAAGGGGAATGTGACATTCTGAGTAAACAATAATACAATAAATGTTATAACGCTGCAAAAAATGGATTCACAAAAGCTGAACTAAAAAGCAAGGTGTTGCTAACATTTTCTATTCCAGATTCTATGCTAGACTTTAAACGTATGGGTTCCTAGAATGATGTCTAACAATTTTACGTGTTGTAACACAGAAACATCTACAACTAATGAATAGCTCAACCATTCCTTGTCCGTCATCTTTATGCTTTCAAAGGTAGTACAGATATGTAAAGGGCACAACTCCAAAAAATTGGGTGATCTCTCACAATAGGGGTTGGATTAGTACAGGCTTAAAAAAATTTTTTTTATCGGTGAGATGGCATATGCTATGGAAGTTAGTTAAATGGGCAGACCTAAAGACAGATATACCCTCCATCCTGGTCAATGAAAGGCTCTAGGCTTTGTATAGGGCAAACAAATAATTCCAGTTTTCAACGTTCTCTTCCGCCGTCTCAGCGTCCGTATATCGGTCCGTAATTTGTGGCGCCTTACATCACTTAAACCCTGATCTGAGTATCCTCAGAAGTTACAGAAAAGATAAGAGACAATTGATCCTCTCGCTCTCCCCCATCATTTTTGCACCGTCCACACTGAGAAAACTGGGACTAACAGAGAAGCACGGGTATCTCTTTTTGTCGAGCTCGATGAGCGAGTCACTTCCTGAACTCTCTCTCTCTCTCTCTCTCTCTCTCTCTCTCTCTCTCTCTCTCTCTCTCTCTCTCTCTCTCTCTCTCTCTCTCTCTCTCTCTCTCTTTCTCTATCTCTCTTTCTCTCTCTGTCCCTCTTTCTCGTTATCTCCCCTATATGTCTATCTCTTTCTTGATCTCCTTGATCTACTTCTGAGTGATATACATGTATCTCTCTCTTACACTGCCTCTTTCCTTTTCTCGGTCTATCTGTTTTACCCTCACCATATGTCTCTGTTTACTTCTCTTTGCTATTATAGCTCATTCAAACTCATACTAATCTGAGTCTCTTGCAAGTCTGTCTTATCTGCTCCTCCTATCAAAGCCCTTTCCTGTCCGACTCTTCCTCTCCATCTCTTACTATGTCAATTCATTATCCTTGCTTTTATTCCACCAGATTTCTGATTCTCTGGGCTACGATTGTTCTTTTGTTTCCTCAAATCTACCGACAGGATTCTAAACTGCTTCACTCTTTCCTCCTTTTTGTTTTGTATCAATTTTGTTACCATTCCGGCTGCTTCCGCCCAGGCTTTCAGTGTTTCCGCTAGTTTTGACCAGTTCTTCCACATTCAGAGCAGCACCCTCAAAACACAAAGATTGGACCCAGGGGCCACTCATCTAAATTATTTAAATATCACATAAAGCCTTCCCACTCAAAATTTTGATAGAGTTTTGCTCCTTCCATGTCTCAACTGAGATCTCAGCGCCATCTAGACAAGATGCCGGGGTCCACGGCCGGTAACTCTAACCATCCGCTCCACCCACTGAATAACTATGAAAATATGCCTTTTAATATGGCCCAGACATGGGTCGTGTTTGTTGATTTTCCGCCTCAATCGGTAATCGCCGCTGCCTATTAGGATGCTATGGTTAGACGTTCCGCTTAAAACAACAAGGTCCAGAGGGCCTTGTCACAAAGTCGGGCTCCTGGCGGGCCGCTGCCCCATGACAGGTCAAAGGGGGCTATTCACAGCGCAAATTACTTGTCTTGGTGGGTATTAGCACCTAGCGGGGGACTCCCCTGTAGAGCACAATGGCGGCCATTCTTCCAGCGCAAGGTGCGGAGTATCCCCTCCACCACGCAGCACCGTCTCCCTGAGCCCCAAGTCCAGCTCTCTGGTCCTGTGTATCCAATGTCGGTGATATGATGACCCCGTCAGGCACGGCCAGCTCTGCCGACTGAGTGGGTGGTATATATACATTCTATTGTATTCGCCCCATCGCTGGTTACTGTATGTCTCTATTTTGTTCTCTCGAGCGTTCTTTCCATCTTTCTCACTCTTCATCTATGTGTCATCTCCTGGAAGGGTGGGCTGTTTAAAAGCGTGTTGCTTTTCCATGCACTGGCACTGCAGAAGCAAAACGCATGTCAAAAGGAGCGCAGGATTAAATTGAAACAAGAGGGCAGCAAAACGTTTAAGATCTGGCTCAACCTAAGATAACCACAGAATGTTAATGTATCGTAGCTTGCTGATTCAATAACCTAAATGCATTTGGGCAGAAACACCCATCAGTTGGATACTTGCACAAAATGTTTTTACCTTTGTCGTCAAGTATTTAGCAAATAACATAGAACGAATACGCGAACCTTTATTTTTTGGATATCATTATTTTCCCGAAGAATCATAATATATGGAGAGAAGTCAACATGTTTTCTTTATTCAAGAATATTCATAGCGTAAACACATTTTCTTGTTGTCTTCATTTGATAAAACATGCTCTTGTTGGATTAAGTTTAATGTAACGTACTTCTAATAGTCTATAAATACTTAACAATGTTTTTCTTTCAATATGAATGCTACTATAAATTGCTATACATGTAGATGTCATTTGCAATTTTTGTGCTGTTTTTGTTTGTTTGTTTTTGTGTTGTTTTGTTGTTGTTTTTTTGTTTGTTTTTCTTTCTTTTTAAGTTCTCTCTCTTTTTGCTTGTCTGCGATTGTGTTGTTTTAGTTAACCTTGATATTAGAGAACATCACCGTTACATCTGCCAATCTATGACTGTTGAAACGCAACGCTCAATAGTTTTCTGAGAGTTCAATGGTGATTGATATCTTCCGTTTGAAATGGAGCTACTTATATTTCTGTTTGATTTCTATGCGCTCAATGTAACCAATAAGGCTGTTTGGTTCCTTTACACTCAACATTACCAATAAGGCTGTTTGATTCCTTTACATCCAATGTTACCAATTAGGTTCTTTAGTTTCTTTACGCCCAATATTACCAATTAGGCTGTTTGGTTCCTTTACATCTAATGTTACCAATTAGGCTGTTTGGTTCCTTTACATCCAATGTTACCAATAAGGCTGTTTGGTTTCTCTACGCTCAATGTTACCAATAAGGCTGTTTGGTTCCTTTACATCCAATGTTACCAATTAGGCTGTTTGGTTCCTTTACATCTAATGTTACCACTTAGATTCTTTGGTTTCTTTATGCTTAATTTTACCAATTAGGCTAATTCGCCGACGGATCAAAAAACTAAACGTGAAAATTTTACGCACTGCTAGTGCTACAGAGAGACGTAGCGGAGATACCATTACGTTTGTCTCGCCGGTTGTATACCCGCTATGATTCTGTGTAGCAGCTCGTAAATGAGTGCTTTTCGATAAAGGAACCGATTCACAAACAACATTTGTTTTACGTAGAATAAACAATGCTGTCTAAAACATGGAGTTATCTAGATTAATCTCTACTATTTTCTCCACAATAACATCTGTGTATCTTGCAGCACTGCGGTGAAGGTAGTGCATTCGAGTCGGTTCCGTGTCAGTATGTACAGCCTGTCCAAATCTAGATTCAGCGGTTGAAGCAAAAGAGTCAACCTGGTTGTGAAATGCAAAGACAGAGATATGAAAGGACATGGTCACCAACGCCAACCGGCACAACACTCCATGATAAAGGAACAATTGGTGAGACAAAGAGTATTGCGGAAACGGTTGGAAATATCTATTATCTACAGGATGGCTATTGTGCAACGTCCCTAGTTTGGCTATCAGTCAGTCAGAATTCCTCTCTTTCCAGAGATTGGATACCATGGTCTTCCATCTTTCCTGTTCAAGCGCAATCTCGCAGCTCTCGTTGATTTTCATTCCATTCGAGCCCTCCACGTTCCTGACCCAACTTATCCGCCTTCTTCCTCTACCTCTCATGTCTCCCACCATACGATCTTCTTCTGCAATGAACATAAAATACGGATACGGTACCATTAGCTCAGATTCCAACCGAAGACCTCCTTACAACCAGCCCAGATTACTAACTGACGGAACTATCTGGCACCTTTATATGCTTATCTCATAAACATAGGTTATTTAGAGATTGGTAGTGAAAGTGAACCCCAAAATCTGATTCATTGCTAAGGCAGCTTATCCGTGAAGGAGGCAAAAAGACTTTAAGCAATTATGTTCTTCATGGAAATTTTTGATATTTTTTTAAGCTTTTCTTTTCCATCACTTTTTAGCCTAGAGTTAAAAAAAAACCTCCAGTGAAAAAAAGTTCTTAAACCGATTGCCAAGCGGTTGGCAAAAAATTGTCGAAAAAATGGATGTTTAAGTCGGAATTCAAGGTCATATTATGCATTAAATCCTGTGTGACGTAAAAGATTTTTACTAGCACAGCATGTAATGTCTCAAGCACCATGGCTTGCTTTATCATCGTCTACAGTTTATACTCCAAATCCAATACTCGACCCCTTGAATATTCAATAATTCACAAGTGCGGAGGAAAAACAATTCAAGTTGATCCTGTCCCATGTGTATGAAGGACCCTCTGTTTCTGAGCTTTGACAAAAACGACATGGGGTTAAAGAAATAAGTTTTTGTTTTTTGTTTTTGTTAAAGATGCATATTTCTGAGTGCACAAATATAATGGTGATATTTTGCGATAAGTTTCACCCGAATGACCTCTCATGGACATGCACAAAAGGCTCGGTGTGTGTAACCTGTGATTAACTTTAAACTCGGCGCTCTGATGATGCTCACACCTTCAAGCATTGCCATCCAGCTTCAAGATTTGTTGATGGCATTCTCGCCGCGGGCCATAACTCTAGGAGAGTGTCATCCATCTGCCTCATTAACCGTGGAAAACAAAAACGTACAATAATAATTGTCCAACTTTACGCAAGATGGACAGCTTATTCAAAAGAGATTACACTGAGAGCATCGCTTAAATACCAAACTCTTGGGTATACACGGAAGCGTCAAAGAGACTGCAGAGTTTGGAGGGCGCGGAGTGCTGGCCCTTGAGGAGCTCTCCTGCCAGAGAAGGCTATCAATAGCTCACCAGGGTGCGATTTCTATTCAAACTTAACACAACAGATATTAACTCGGGGGAGATGTGTGTAAAGCACAAGACATCAGCCCAGAGAAGAGAGTCAGGGGCGTGATGGTCCTATTGTGCTCCCTTACTTCACTCCTTCTCGGGCTCGCCCGGCTGGGCCAAAAGATCAAGTCAATTACTGGGAAGGAAATTGCGTTAAAAATTGTACAAATTACGAAAGGGTGAACAGCAGCTATTAATATTTTCAACGAGCGTTTGTTGGCCGCTAATCTATTATCTTAGGCAAGAAGATGGGGCTTGGGAACAAACTCTTGTGTTCAAACTCACCCACGCTTGAGAGCTGGGCCTAGGCTGTCAGCAGCTGGCGGGATGGAGGCAGGGAGGGAAAGAGAGAGAGAGAGGGATAGGGAGAAAACATATAGAACTGATATAAACATTGGGATAAGAGAGATAGATATAAACGTGTAAATAAGGAGATAGAGAAACGGTTACAGAGGCATGATTAAAAGCGATTCAGACATGGACAAGAAAAGGATAAGGGAGAAAATACAACCGGAATAAGAAAGAGAAATAGAGTAATAGACACATGATTTTAGTTGGTTTCTAAGCGGAGCGGGATCGAGAAGGAGAAAGGCAGATGTATAGACAGAACCAGAGAATGGTACAGCGACTATATACAGACAAACTTACTGACTGACAGATAGACCATACGAAAAGGCAACCAAGTAAAGCAGACTATATTGACGCTCTCGACCCCAATATTCAAACTTTGAAAACTATAGTTGTGTGACGCCAGCGTGTTCTTTACTGACACCGTGTCACCACGCTAAGAGTTCAAATATTATCCATAAGTATTTATTTCCATCTGAATCATCCGCCAGTCGCCCGGACAATACAACCACAGTATGGGTAACGAGTAGAAACAGAGTCTGTACAACACTGCGATAGAACCATTGCAACGCTGCCAACTTCACGACAAAAATGCGCATTTCTTTGAATGCACTCACAGATATTCGCCTCAAACTGTACGTTTTGATAACTGGATGGTTTGGCAGCTCTGCCATAGCTTTGAATGGTAACACTGGAACAGCCGCCACACCGCTACCGATTCGCAATAGGTAATTGCAGTTAAAGAACAAAGAAATCAGCGCACTTAGTCTAGTGCAAAGAAGAAAAAAAACATTGTACGAGTGAAACGGTGTCATTTATCACTTCATAATTATACCGATTATAATACCGTATTGTGTCGATACATTTATTTTTAACTGTAGGCTGTCAAAAACATGTAAAAATGGGTTATGATTTATCATTCTACATGCGTGATTTGAAGTAAACAGAAGAGTTGTCCGACAGACAGGCCGTCTCCACTGGGTATTTCGGAAATGCACGTTGTGTTCATTGAACATTGATTAAGCAAAAAGGAGTTGTTATTGTCCAGTGCTTCCCATGCTCACATATCGGTCTTGAAAACACTTCGCAGTAAACCTATATATGAAGGTTTAAACTTTTATAATTATATGATATTGGGTCGTTGTGGAATTTTTTGTTTCTTGTTGTTGCTTTTTCGTTCTTGTTGTTTATTTCTGTTTTGTTGTTTTTTTTTGTTTCTGGTCAACGTCAACCTATTTTTTTAATTACATCAAATATTAACCAACATTAACAACATATAATGAGATGGGATAAAAAAAATACCCCCGTGACGTGAGACGTTAGACTAAGTTTGTTGTTATTTGTCTATGAACATAGACACACAGGGTGACATCACCTTAATTATTGTTTCATGACACATTGTTTCAGGCTGACACTTACCTCGTGATATAATACGTAAAACTTTCAACATTGGATAGTATCTTGCTTTTTCAACGTCAAACGTTATTTATTAACTATACGCGGATGGATGCCAAGACTAACTTCTTACAATTTTACAGGCTGTCAGTGTCAGTCAGAGATAATGCGGGGATATTAAGAATAACTGTAGAAGCCTGTCAAAAAACTATCAACCATTTTATTTTTTTATAATTTTCAATGAAAGCAATAATCATTAGTTTGTCTTTCCACATAGGATCTTTTCTGTAAACGTTGAAAACCAAAGATGCTTGTTCTCGACCAAATTCGGGAGGTTTTCCCCTGATTGGTTGTGTCGGTGTCTGTATGATGAGCGCGACTTTGTCTCAGGCATCCCGCCTTGGGTCTTGTCGCCGTGTGCAATCTTTTCTTGAGAACTTGGAGTTGGTAAAGTAGGAGTGAGCTTCGCTTTATCTGACTAAAGTTTGCACAGGGAGGGGGAGGGGGGAGAGAGAGATAGGGAGAGAGAGAGAGTGACAGATAGACATATAAGATAGAATGATGGAGACAGACAGAGAGGGATACAGACAAACACAGACGTTAAGATAGAAGGGAAGACAAACGGAAATAGAATGAGGGAGGAGGAATAGATGGAGAGCGGAAGGAACCACAGAAAAGAGAGGCAAGTATAACCTGTGAAAGGAACGGAGAGGGAAGCAATATATCTAAGTATCACCTACCAGCCCACATTATATTAGTTTGAGACAACTTCCCTCAGCCCTTTGTTATTACCAATAATTTCTTGAAGCATCTATTATCAGTACAGTTATAGCCTTAGTGGACTGAAACAAGAACCATCCGATTTGTTTTATGTGACCGAGTGTCAGCTCAAGTGCTCAATAAAAGATGACGTGAGGTGGAGTTCGATCTCGCAGTCAGAAACTCCTAGCATAATTCGTAGGTGAATAAACAACAACAATGTTCAAGTGTGCCTTTTTGCATTACAAATTTCCATATGTGTTTGTGTACTTAAGAAGTTTTCACATACAAAACAACAATAGTTGATAAGTTTTACACCCAGCGGCCTTCTTATTCGGAAACGGGGGCACAAGCTAGGAAACGAACCCTAGACCTTCTGCACTCTAGCTGATTGAGCTACCAGCGTCCACGCAGATTTACATCTAGTAATATGTGGATAGTTTAAAGTCCCTTAGGTTTCACAAATTTAATGAATCTATTACGGAGACGTGTCTTTGGGTGAGATTCGTTCCTCGTGGTTTCCTCTAGTTTGTCAACAACACTACTGATTGAGCTACCGACGCTCCATGTTAAATGTAGGACGCCGTATAATGATACAGTGATTGCAGTGCCCAGCTCAGTGAAGAGGTGTTCAATTCACTATTCATATCTCATAGATGATGCAGTATTGGCAAATCTATATTTCATGATCAGTCTTTATTGATATTTGGAGTGCTGTATCCTGAGTATCAAATGCTATTGGTAGAGGGTGTGAAATCATAACATTGGCTTATGTCTTATTATTTAGATAACATTTTATAGACCTGCTGAGCTCTGCCTTGTTTTTATGATCCTTTCAAGTGTTATCATTAACTGTCTCAAGGAGGACGGTTGGTTTTTGTTTGGTTTGCTTTTCCTTCGCCCTGAGTTGTTTTTTTTTTGTTTTGTTTTTTGTTTTGTTTTTTTTTTAAGGTTGTCTTTATCGTCCTTGTTAATCTTTGTGGCTGTTTTGTTGGGTTTTCTTTTCTATCGCCGCGTCAGTTCTTTTGTCTATTTATTTTTATGTATGTCTGTGTACCTTTTTGTCTCTTCCTCCTTCTCCCACTCTCCTCTCTCTCTCTCATTCTCTCTCTCTCTCTCTCTCTCTCTCTCTCTCTCTCTCTCTTTCTTCTCTGTTTTTCAATATTGCAATTATTACTATCCTTCCTCGATATCGTTCGGTTCGGATGCCTGTCTTTCTTTCTGCCCAAATTTCTCGACGTTTTTCGGTCTAAAATAATGTGGTTTTAGAATGGCCTCACAACTCTAACTCCTCTTATGTGCAAAAGTATTTAGTAATGTAACTGCAAAAGTGTTTATGTAATTGTATGTGTTTGTGTGTCTGTCTGTCCGTCTGTGTGTCTGTATGTCTGTCCGTCTGTCAGCAAAGACTATAAAGTAATGTGTGCTGGATTTCGCTTGTATGATCAGGTACTAGAAGGAAAAAAAAACACAAATAGAGAGACACACTTCGTAGAGAAGAATCTTTTCACATAATTTATTCACAATTTTATTTTTTCAATGTAATGAATCCTTTGGTGTGACCAAAAAATTATATAATTTGAAAGTCTTTAAAAATTCTTAAATATGTATACAGCCAAGTTTTTCTTGTCATTCTTCTTGTAATACAATGGTTAAAAATCGACAGAAAAAAGCACTAGTTCTAGAATTTATCAAGTCAATCACACCACAGAATATAACACGATAGGTTCTTAATGTTATCATATTATTTAGAACAAGACTTCGGCCCCTAGAACTTAGCATCTTGGGGCTGAGCCAAGCTCTCCTCTCTGTCTCTCTCTCTCTCTCTCT
>RQTK01001328.1:6986-86257 GCA_003991915.1 Elysia chlorotica
TCTATCTATCTATCTATCTATCTATCTATCTATCTATCTATCTATCTATCTATCTATCTATCTATCTATCTATCTATCTATCTATCTATCTATCTATCTATCTATCTATCTATCTATCTATCTATCTATCTATCTATCTATCTATCTATCTATCTATCTATCTATCTATCTATCTATCTATCTATCTATCTATCTATCTATCTATCTATCTATCTATCTATCTATCTATCTATCTATCTATCGATATACCTATCTATTAATAGACCTACCCAAATATCCCTTGCAGATCGACTGAATGAGGCAGTGTTGACCGTACATGTAATGTGCTTCACATTCAAAGTGCCGAACAGTCAGGCGGTGAGACCGTGGCACGAAATCCCCAACGGAATGCGAAAAACTAGAGAGGCTACTTTACGACAGCATAATTATACTATACATGAAAACCCCCGACGCCAGAAATTTTTCAACAAACGCCATAAAATTATCTAGAATGAATGTGTAATTATACAGGCCTCATTAAATTTTTAAAAAAAAATGCAAAAAAGAAGAAAGGTTTCTTGGCTGCATTGCCAGCATTAATTACGGTGTAGGCTACCCCAAATTATTTGACACAGTGTCAAAATTATTTGGAACTCACATATTCAACATTTTTAAGACGATGTCCCGTAATATTAAAACAACTGGTCGTTGTTTAAAATGTTGACACTTCGTAGACAAAATGCTCATAGTATTACCCGTATGGTTGATAGAATACACATTTTCTGAAAGTGGTTGTGTGATATGCACTATGAGACTGTGTAAGCAACTTATTAACTGAGTAGATTATTAAAAAGCTGGCTCTTCAAAGCTTTTCTTAAAGTCTTGAAGAGAATTTCACAATAGGTTTATGCAAAAAGTCTTTCCTTACTGCACTCTCCCCCTCCCCCTCCCCCCTAAAAAGGCGTACCACAACTCTCAAGAACCCTTGGAATCTAATAAGACCAGTCACCCATCTGGCAAAAGCAGTAAATCCCTCCTGCCATTGTGAGATATTTTTAGAACCAAGTCCTCAAACCTGCTTTTATTATACTTTTAACCCATGTTAAGCTGTTGTTTCTCTCAGAAAAGACATCATTATTTCTGGGGGGGGGGGGTCTCTGAACGAGATCAATGCAATGCAAACACCGTGCCCCGCTTAGAATGTAGAGAAAACTTAATAATTAGAGGCTTTAGCTTTAAAAGCATTCCTTTGGTATCCGGTACTCTAAATTTTATCTTTTGAAGAAAGTTTAAACAAGGGAAACAATTAAAAGAATGACTCGTGCTCATAATTTAAAATATCAACTAAGTCTTGAGAACTGGCGCAATTGGTAGAGCTTTGATCACCCAATCGGGAAGTTTGCGGATCAAAACCCACGAACGGCAAAATATAACTTGCATGTCGGATTTCGCCTCCTACTAATTGAATCATTGTCAGTATAATGTGACTGGCTGAGCCAGGAGTTCTGTTATCTCCACACTATATTGTGTGTGGCAGCACATAACATTGTCAGACGTTTACATCGAAGCCCGTCGTCGTGTATCCTAGGAACCTAGGAGACCGAAACTTAGGAGAAAACTTCTCTACTTCAAACAATCTATAGTCCAAAGTACCAAAGGTTTAACATGGAGTAGATGGTTTTGAAGGCAAAGCGCCATGCTTCTAGTCTCCGTGTCTCAATGTGTGTTGGTGTTTCTGCAATCACAGACAAACCCATTAACGGGGCTGTAAGGATTATTTACATTTGGTTCCATTTGCGCCTCCAGTGCAGGCAGCTTTGACAAGACTTGATGGCGCTTCTGTCACGGCCTGGTGACTCCCCGATCTCTGGCGGCTATTCCGAGACCAATGAAGCGTGGCCGTGGGTCAATCGCCGGGCTGGCTGGACCGGTCAAGAGTGGACATGACGGACACGACTCCTTGCTGGTCAGGTCAAACAATGTTAGCATCGCTGCAAACCGGAGCGCCAGATAGCGAAGTCAGTAAGGTGAAATAAAATAAGAGATAGGAGATAGGGTAGTAAACTTTTATCCGTTTCAGGTCCTATTCTTTTTTTTACTTTTTACCTGCAGCCCAAGATAAAATGTAAAAAAATAAAATAATCTGCAATACATGCACCACAAGTACACAGACAATACACAGATGTACAAATTAAATATAAAG
The DNA here is from genome assembly GCA_003991915.1 of Elysia chlorotica. Taxonomy (NCBI): domain Eukaryota; kingdom Metazoa; phylum Mollusca; class Gastropoda; family Plakobranchidae; genus Elysia; species Elysia chlorotica. The sequence continues at coordinate 9,169 of RQTK01001328.1, forward strand.
CGTGTTAGCTTGCTAACTAACTTACATTGTTTTATTTGGAAAGCCCACTGACCTTAAGGAAGCTGAAAACAAGGTTTGGAAATCATTACTTTTCTATCCTCATCTCAAATATTTTGTATCGTCTCAAAAAGCGAAAGATTTGTTATATTTTTAATCAAATTTTATCTTTGGCTGATAAAGTTAAATCGTTATGTAAAACTTTATATGTTGAGATGACATAAGCCATGTCAGTCACATAAGAAGATATCCGTCGTATGCTGTCGCTGCAAAATTCTTGGTGTGGCTGGTCCTTTCTAAATTGGACTGTGAGAATCCATTGCGCTTTGGTCTCTCGTTGGATCAACTAAACAAATTACAGAATGTCCGAAGCCATGCACCCGAGTTGTTGTTTTTTAAAAAGAAAGATGAGCACGTGAAGCCCCTTTTAAGTACTTACATTGGCAACCTGTAAAAGAAAGAATTGAGTTGAATACAAGATTGCTACCACATTGTACTTTTTTAATGTCTGAATAATTTGGTCCCGCAATACTTACAAGAACTGTTGCACCTTAATCTGATCAAGGCATGCCTCTGTGATATACATGTACAAGTCCGAAACTTTAATTTTTACATCATCATGCTGATCACAAGATATTTATGTGGTACGACCGAGGATACCAGATAGCCTCAGGTACGTACGACCCAAATGGGTGGGCCGGCACTAGAGTAGCCTGATCAAGGCACGCCTCTATGATATACATGTATACGTCCGAAACTTTAATTTTTACATCATCATGCTGATTACCGAGGATACCAGATAGCCTCAGGTACGTACGACCCAAATGGGTGGGCCGGCACTAGAGTAGCCCAGGTGGAAGCGTTAGGCTGACCACTGGACTAACTAAGCCCACTTAAAGGGGTGCGTGAAATGTGTTTTCTTTGCAGCAACTTACAGGATGTGAGGAGTTCCAGGGCTCTAACTGAATACAGTCATGTAGGGTTAAGCGTTCACACCTGGCACCATGATGTCTCAGACTTAAGGCATACGCGGTTTTTGCAGCCATGTTCTCCTTTTTCTGTGTCTATCTTTGTAGGCTCGTCGTCCGTTTTTCTCTATCTGTCTGTCTGTCTCTGTCTCTCTCTGTCTCTCTCTCTCTCTCTCTCTCTCTCTCTCTCTCTCTCTCTCTCTCTCTCTCTCTCTCTCTCTCTCTCTTTCACTCTTTCACTCTATTTCTTTCCCACATATATTATAGAGTTATAAACATGAGAAATAAATTCGATACTTATTTTTAAAAAGGGGCCCACTATTGCAACGTTTTCAGATATAATTATTATTGATTTTGTTGTCTCCCAAGTCTATCCAAGTCTAACCCTCTTATTTTGATGGAAGCTGTTAAAACCAAAGAATCAATTTAACCGGACAAGGGTGCCAGATGATTTCGAATCAAGGATCTCTCGTACGTCAGCCCAGTCGTCAGCCCAGAGGGTCACGGATTTCGCCACCTCAGTTCTATACTGTCCTTTTTCATCTCTAAAATAGTAAAGATTTAGAGCATAGAAGGCATGAGATAGGGCACTGTACAACTAAGTATCGACGAGTTCACCCATACCAAGTTGCTTGTCTCATAGAACTGATCGAGGCTTCTAAAAATAGCATGCAAAGTCACCGAAGCAGGCATTTAGAGTCAAAATGAATTATGCCATGAAAAAAAAGTAGGAACAGTTCAATCATTTCTCATTATTGCAATGTAGGCTGAGTAGGCTGAACAAAAATTACTCTACAAGTATCAATCTTAACTGGTTTTTGTATTGATTTCTCAGAGATACATCATTGTTGCACTTATTAAGCTAAAATCTGTTCACTCCGATCATTTCGAAGACTTGGCATGTTCTTAAGGAGGTCGCGTTGGTGACCTATGGAGTCTCTGACAAAATAAAAAGATTTGTTATTTTTGTTCTTTATCTGTGTTATCTAGTACGTAGAGTGTCGTTTAAAGTTATGACCATTTCCATTAAGAATATACAACGTAAAAACTATAATTATTGAATTATTCGATTTCTCCAATTTTAAATTAAAAGTTTTTATTTTAGTGTAGTGCTCATTTAATGTACATCCTGATTAGGTCTAGATCTAACCAGCAGGCAAATTGGTATCTGAATCTGAATCTGAATCTGAAAAGTAGTTCCTAAATGCCCATCAGGGCCAACACAGGAACGGGGCAAGTGCGTCACGGCTGGGTTGCGGAGAACCGGTTCTTAAAGTCGGAGGCAGAACCGGCCATAATTGTGCTGTCGGGTAGATTGTTCCACTCCGGTATGGTGCGCAGTATGAGGGAATTTGTGTAGGGTGATTTTCGTGATCGAGGTCTCAAAATTTGGAAACTGTTTTTCCTCGATGGCCGCGGGTTTGGGATGATGCCTACCTCCGTATGCTCAATGCCAACTTGATGGAAGTAGATTTTGTAGAGCAGTGTTAGTCGTAGAATCATCCTCCAGTCTCCAAGGCCTGACCACCCGAGATCCTGTAGTAGGCCGGTGACGCTGGTATGTGGCGAGTATGCCGACCTAGCCCACCTGGCCGCTTTCCTCTGAATGGCTTCGATTTTGTTTGTGTCCTTAATTTTATATCTATAGATCTTCATATACTTCTTGTCTTTCCGTATTGATGTATACTCCTGTGTTATTTCTCCTGGTAGATTCCTTGATGTTGTCTATAGATGTATCCTGCTTCAGGACATCATCTTCTCCCTCTGTCCCCCATCTTACTGTGTTTGAACATCATAGTTTCATTAGTGTGCATTCAATTTCTGCAGACATGTCCAAAGAAAGATAATTTTCTTTTCTTGATGGCGCTTAGAAGAAGTCTTGGAACATTCAGTTCTTTGAGAATACTGTCGTTTGTTCTTTTTTCTTTCCAACTTATTCTTAGGAGACGTCAGTAGAACTGCATTTGTGTTATTTCTCCTGGTAGATTCCTTGATGTTGTCTATGTATCCTGCTTCAGGACATCATCTTGTCCCTCTGTCCCCTATCTTACTGTGTTTGAACATCTTTCATTAGTGTGCATTCAATTTCTGCAGACATGTCCAAAGAAAGATAATTTTCTTTTCTTGATGGCGCTTAGAAGTCTTGGAACATTCAGTTCTTTGAGAATACTGTCGTTTGTTCTTTTTTCTTTCCAACTTATTCTTACTGACGTCTGTAGAATCGCATTTCAGCATTATTGATTTTCTTCTCATCCCTTTTTCGAAGTGTTCATACCTCCGCTACATTTGTCTTGACTGTCCACAACAAACATGATTTTTATTTATAGCTGTTTATTGATGTCGTTATTCTCCATATTGTTTTAAAAGGTCTATCATTCTTATCTTTGCCATTGCAATCCTAACTTGCAATCCTAACAACAAGATCTAGAGAAGCTAAATCCATGTGGACTTCTGATACAAATAAAATTTACAAAACTCAGACATTAAATTTTATTTAAATAAGTGCTCATTTAGACCTAATGGTTTAGAATTAAAGCTAAAATAGCTTTTAGCTGTTAGAGTACCATGACACCACTATTGTTGGTTTACATTCTTGATGATCATAAAGTGATTTGGTAGAGATTGGCTTCGGGCAGTGCCTTTACAAAGAAGAGAGAGAGTGGTGGAAGGGAATGCGTTGGATCTTAGGGTTTATCGAGGTACACATTGCTGCTTTGCATGTGGGCTCTCACATGTCTTTATTTATTTCTCCATCCCTCTTCTCTCTCTCTCTCTCTCTCTCTCTCTCTCTCTCTCTCTCTCTCTCTTTTTCTCTCCCTCAACTTTCTTTAGAGATTAAGGGACTTCCTTTACATAGAATTTAACTTGCATTATTTGTCATTTATGACCTTTAAATTTCTTTTCAGATTGCACAGCAACAAATGATAAGATCAAGAGGCAGCTACGGGAAATGGAATTTGTGAAATATGTCCTAATCTCAGTTTATAATGGAACTACTTTTGAATTGAACAAATAATCATCTTGAAGTTCAAAATGTATGGTGTGGGTTGAAGCCAAATTTAAGTGACAATCTGATAAAAAAAAAAGTTAGAGGCCTAAGATGTCTGGGTCCAACAACCCCTCCAAAACACCATCGGCATCCTCTTTGTCATCATCAAGCTCTGGTGCCACTTCAGGAGCTATCAAAAAGAGGGAAAAACGGGCCGTGGCTTTGTATTTGAAAAAGGAAATTTCAAAAGCAGAACGTTCTAAGAAGCTGCCAGACCATCTTAAGTATCTCCTAGACCCACAGAGGCCCATCGATGATTTTGACAACATCGATTCTTGCAAGTGGTTCATTGCAGGGGGGCTTACCTTTGAAGAGTTTGGAAAGAAAGGTGAGGAAATTTTGATATGTTTTTTTTTTCCTTAACGTCATGACATATGTGAAACCAATCAGATGGCTTGCACTATCATTTTATTTCTCTGCTTTATTGAAACATATTTTTTTTCAATAAAAGAACTAAAAAGTAGGCTCTAAATTTTAGTTTTCTTTTTTTTTGAAAGTGGTGACTTTTCTAGTTAATGTATTTAAAAAATGTAAGTCTTTATTTTGTGTGTGTTGCTCTTATAGTCTTCCTCTCTCTTAAATATACACAGTTAAAGAATATGACAGCTCTGTGATGTGTGGCTTGGTGTGGACAGCCAATTTTGTTGCATACAGATGTCGAACGTGTGGTATCTCCCCCTGCATGTCCATATGCGCTGACTGTTTTCAAGCTGGCAACCACGAGGGCCACGATTACAATATGTTTCGTAGCCACTCTGGTGGTGCCTGTGATTGTGGTGATGCCAGTGTCATGAGACCTGAAGGGTAAGTGTGTATTATAAGGGTTCCAAACCACTTTTGTATTTTTGTATATAAACACAAAAGAAATGAGCAAATGATGTTGATGTACACATTTTTGTTATTTAAAACACATATTATTAACATAATGAGTGTTTCCCCATTCAAGCTATTGATTTTATTAGATCTAATGTTCTGTTGTTATAAGATATTTTTTGTGTTATCATCTGGTACTAACTATATAAGATATTATATAGTATGACACAAAATATTTTATTGCTATATAAACTTTCTCATTTTTTTCAACAAACATCAAACTTGAAAGAAATTTTCGATTTTGATTATACATATTAGGGTCTTTTGTATGACTTGAAATCAAGTATAATTTTTATTAGATGTGTTTAGTTTGTAGGGTCATAACTGTGATGATAGCCTATTTGTGTTATTTTGTTCTTTATCTTTTTTTTTTTTTAATTTAATTAATCTCTTTTCTTTCCTTCTTTGGCTTAGATTTTGTTCCCGCCATGGCAGCAGCTGTAGCAGTAGAGCACACCCAGAAGTCCCTGCAGAACTTATGGCTATGTCCAGAGAGATGATGCCTTCCCTCTTTCTTCGCTTGTTATACTATTTTCGAGAACATTTTGAGCTCCAAGGTATTTCCTGGAAGTTTATAAAGTCTTGAAGTGCCTTATTTCAGGCTTGTTTTTTTTTAAATATTCAATCGATATATTTGTGCCTCATAAATGTATTCCTAATTTAGATTTCATATGGAGGTGGAGAAAAAATATATACGTTTAATGCATTTCCATGCTACAACCATATTTTGGAAGAAAAGGACTTATTACAAAATGATCTTTTTGTGACTGATTCATAGTCACTGAATATGTTCATTTTAACTTATTTGATTTTTTAAATATTTTTTTTAAGGATGGTGGTCTTTTTTATTTGAAATGTGATTTAGTTTATGTGAAAAAATGTGCATAACAATTATGCAAAAAGGTTTTCACTACTGTTTGATGAGTTTAAACAATTGAGGGATTGTTTTACCCACATGTGATCAAGCTTCTGCTAATGTTTCAAAATACCTAGTTTTATCTTTTAGTTTAGAGATGTGATATGGTTCTTAAATTTGAACTGAAACAACATTTTTTTTTTTTGTTTCTTTATACTAGTTCGTGAGTCAAGTACAACATTCATATGGCAAAATGCAGAATTGGAGCAATACATTTCTTTTCTCCAATCTTTGAGTGATATGGGAGCGGCTATGAGAAGAGTAATGGCAGAAGCATTTGTTGATGAAGATGCATATAGAAAGTCTACCTCAGGTGAAATATAAGGAGAGTTTTTTTAATTGGTAATACTAATAGAAATATGTATAAAGGATTACTTTTTTATTAATTTTTTACTTGATACGTGTTGTTGTGTTGCACAAACATTGGTTGTTGCAACTTTTATTATATTGAATCTTCTTAATTTAAAGAGTGTGTTAGAGTATAACTCTTAATTTCTATTAAATGGTAAATATTGTGCTCCTGCTCCCCAAAAGTTATAGTAAAAACATATATGATAGGAATAGCAACTCAGCGATTTTTTCCTCTTTGCAAGGTTACGTACATTTTAACGGTTATTGCCCTTTGTTTACGTATTTAGACCTTGGTAATTATGTAATAAAGACAAAGAGAATTAATATTACTCCATACTGAAAATTGGTTTTTAAGTTGACAGGTTATACATTATTGTGCTTTCATAAGCTGTTAAAAATTTTGAAATAAGATCTTAGCCAGCCTGTAAGGAAGAAATTCTTTTCTTTAGCTCTTTCAGAGAGTTGATCTTGAAAGACGTTTTTAAGTGCAAATTCTTTCTCATAATAAACACCCAAGATTCATATTATTAAGAAAAAGGAAGAGGGGGGGAGGGAGGAATAACTGTGTAGAATTGCTACTAAGACTTGGTCTTATTGTTGCTCAACATTTTCCGAACTCCTTAATAAATTAGACATATAATAATTATACATACTTGAGAACACAAAATAAAGGGAAACAAGTCAAAATCAGATTGTTCAGTATATATTCAATCCAACTCAGAAAACATGAATCAGTATTTATTCATTTCATATTCAGAAAGTATGAATGTTACCAAGTTTAATATTTAAAAAGTAAGCAATAAAACATTAGGAAAAATACAAGAAGCTGTAGGAATTAGTACTTTGGTCAGTTTTCCACACAATTTTTATTAAAAGAATTAATGACCTTAAATAACCTGAACATCTTAACATCAATGACTTTGTTTATAGGTAGCAAATAGGCTGAACTTATATTTTCGTGAAGGAAAAAATATATGATATTCTCAGCCCCTCTTAAAAATCCGGATTATCTCTATAAAGCTCTTGCCGCAAAATATCTCACCTTTTAATGTGGAAATGCACACACATGGTATCATAGAAATACTAACAGTAAAGTAGACTTAAGACTGAGGGCATAATATAACTTAAAGCAACTTTCTCCTGGAGGGGTTTTACAATTTATGATCTGGTGAGTTGAGAATATAAAAATAAAGGAGCAAGTAGTTTTTTTATGGCAAAAATGCATGTTCTTACAATGCTTTTAATGTATTTCTTCCCTTATCCGTGTAAATGTTTAAAACAGTATGTCTATATTTTTGTGTCCTTCTTTTTTTTTACAGATTTAAAACCAGATAGCAAGGAACATAAAATCTATGCTGTCTTTATTGATCATTTAAACACACATGGGTTGCGGTATCCTCCTAACTTTGACAAATATAAAGGTAATTGTTTGTTTAAAATAATACAAGTTCTATTGGTAATTGCAATAGAAAATGATGCATGAATTTTCTTTCCATACTGATTTAATTGCTTTACATAGTTTCATAATTTTTTTTTAACCCTCACGAGCTCTTGCAGTTAAAAACTTCACAGTAAAATATAGATAACAGCCACAAGTGGGGCATTGAGTAATGTAGTAAGTAATTGCGATGGAAAGTTGTTTTTCAATTATCTAATCAAAAAAATTTACAAAGAAAAAATCCAACCAGACTTTCTTTTACTATTAAGTGAGGGGAGAGCTAGTCTCATCACTCTCTAGTTTGAGGATATTTAAGAATGATTTAAAAACCTAACTTAAAGCTGCAAAAATCACAATCTTTCTTGAATCTCTCCTCTGAGAAACAGCATGTTTATATTTTTACTTTTTTCCAGAACGACCTGACATGGATCAAAGACTTGAGTATTCAACTATTATTGAAGAATTTTTATTTTGGGTGTTGCGCTTTGAATTCCCTGAGCAGCTTGTAACTTTCCTTTTGGGTCTGCTACCTGATGACTTGTACAAGGTAAATTAACTTTCTAAAACAAGGCAGGCACGTCAGTTAACTCTGTACTCACTCATTTCCATAACAGAAATTATTTTTTTTATCACTTGGAACAATTCAATTACAATAATAAAGACACATGTGTAAAATGAAGTAAAAATCTTTTTATTTTTCTGCTTCCAGCTCAATACATTTGATGCACTATTTTATCGTACCTGGTTTTCATTGATTAGCTGTTTATCCCTAAGTCAGTCTATAAGTTTTAATCCAAAAGCTTTGTATCCCTAAGAGAATTTAACCCAACAGCTGGTTATCCCTGTCCCTGATAGTGGGCTTGGAATAAACTGAATCAAATTTCTTCAATGTTTTGTAAGAATTATTCCAATTTTTCATTTCTAAGGAATCATTTGCGAAGGCATTTGTTAAGCATTACTCCCGTGTGTCCATCGTCCTGATGGAGGCTAAAGACCGTATGATGGTGGCCAACCGATTTGTTCACATCAGTGTGCAGCTGTTCAGCAATGAGAGCCTGGCGGTTTTTCTCACAGAGCATCACAACCTGCTGCTGATCATCATCCTCAGCCTGGCCAACATGATGCAGAGCATCCAAGTACCAAGCCTCTTGGAGGGTCAGTACAATAGCAGCTTTAGTCGTCCAATATCTTGTCACTGTGCTAGTTATAGTACAAGTGAGACGTATGCCAAAATGCAAGTGATATATTGTTGTAACAGTGAAAATGAGATCTCTCAAACAAGACTTTCAGATTAAAAAAGGACTGATAGCTTTTTGCTTTACCTTATTAGAAATGTGTAAAATATAGGGCAGAAATCAGGAAATAAAAGTTTGTATTGGTTATCTCAAAAGTAGTGAAATTGATTTTTGTCAAAATTTTAGACCAGTGAAGATATGTATCCTATATTTTGAAAGTACAAGTCAGTCATGTACTTTTTTCACTTGTACAGTGAAACTGGCTTTGAAAAGAACATTTTTGCTTCATATCAACTGTTGTGGGCAGTCTTACTTTATTGTTCTTTAAACTTTGATTATGGGCTAAGTCAATGTATTAACTGTTTTAGGCACTATGTAGCCATTACTGTGCTGACAGCTGTAAAACAAACTCAACTCAAGTCAAGTCTTGCTTGAAGTACATTATTCTGGCCCCTGGGACTCCATTGTATCAGTGGATTGAAAAGAACTAATGTTTTGATGTTGCTCTTGCCTTCAGAATAAGTCAGATAATTCCTGTACCAGTATTCACATTCCAAAGGCAGTGTCCTCCTAATCTTCTCTTATAACTTATGCATTTCAATTTAATTCCTTCTCCCTTATGAACATTATATAGTAATCATTCTTCATGAATACCTATTTTATTAAGTTACCAGCATTGTATTTTGTGCTGATTCATTTCTTTTAAATATTATGTTGGTGGTTTTTTTTAGACCCTGATATGAAATCCAACTTTCACTGCGTGGTTAACTGTGATCACCTGATTATGCGAGACCACTGCTACTGGCCAGTGGTGAGTGATCTCATCAATGTCCTGTCCCATCGCAAAATTGCCCACAGTTTTCTACAGGATCCAGACCTGGTAGTTCTCTGGCTTGATTTGCTGAATTCTATGCAGGGTGAGTATTCAATATGATCATAGTGCGGTGCATTTTTTATTTTTGCCCTATTCTCATCATTCATACTCCAGGACCGGATTTAAGGTGGGTCCCGAGCCCTGGACGCCACCAAAAGTCCCAACAACCTCCCTTTATAACTCATTGTAAAATTATGCATCCTAGGATAATCATAAGGAAATAGGGGGCCCCTCATCTAAGCTGGGCCTAGGGCTCCCTGCAACCTAAATCCGGCCCTGCCATACTCTGAACTTTGATTAAATGATTGAAAAGTGTGTACTTTTTATTCTCTTGATGTTGTTTGGTTGATAAAAGATGTTGAAATGTTTTTACTTTGTCATTTATTATTTAGTTTTTACTTTAAGGTTGTTATTTATGAGTTATTCTGAAGCTTTAGAATCTTAGTCTAATAAAGATCTTCATATCATCCTCATTGTGGGTTTTTTTAACACAATTGTAAGAAATATAAATTTACATTCAGATTTCAGAACCAAGACTTGAATGTTATTTTTTCGTTTATTTATTTATTTACTTATTTACAGGAATGAATCTGAATACAAGGGAGCTGAGGCAGCATGTGGAGTTTGAGCCTGACTCCTATTATGCAGCCTTCTCAGCCGAGTTGGAAATGTCAGCTTCCCCAATGTGGTCTTTGCTAATGCACTGCCAAACTCCAGTGAGTCAAAGAGCTTGGACTCTTGCACAATTCTTTTTCGTCCTCCACTCTTAACATACATTTTTTTTTTAAAGTTAAGGTTGAAAATATTTATCACCATAATAGATTGTGTTACACTACAAGTAATTCAAAAGGTATTAGCAAGGCTTTTGCACCCCTTTTACCTACCCAATATTTTATCAAAACATACTCTCTAGATAAAAAGATAAATATACTTTTATCAAGCATAAGCACTTGCAGTTAGTTATCTAAACTTTTTTTTAAACATTTTGAACACATTTTTTAAAACGAAAATAACATATTAGATAAAGATAATAGTAGATGGAAATAAAACTCTTTGGAAAAGAAAAATAAGCCCAAGCATTTGTTTGATACCTGAAGATAAGATTACCCTACAGTAAAATGTCAAATTGTTTTGCAGGATACACGGCAATACATTTTTGACATGGTCCAGGCTACCAAAGTGGCTTTACAAGACTGGTTTGAAGCCATCAATTTTAAAGACACCATGAAGGTACTGACAAAAATTCAGTTAAAGGTAAATAGTGTCTGTTCTGGTCATGCAGGAATGAAAATATCTTTGTGACTTGCATGAATATGGACTATATTTTGTTGGTGATGAGCTTGCTGCATATGGAAATAACAAAATGACTGACAGCATTGCTATTGAAGGTTTTGAAAAGTGTTACTTAAATACCAGGTGTAAATTTGTCATCTTGGGAAGTCATTATTTTTCTGTTGCCTGTATGTCCATTTGTAACATAGAATTCAGGAAGCTTGAATATGGTTGTTATGTATTTTTGGTAGTTCTTTTTTTTCGTTTGCGTGATTGTTTTATTTAAAATATCATTATCAGAAGTTGGGGCATCTTTTTTATCTATAACACACATTCGTGGAAAACTTCCTTACATCGCACGGTCAAGAGATTTTTTGTTCTTGATTGTTAAATATCTGTCGCCCACAGTTCAGAGATAAAGTTAGTAGATGCTGTTTTTTTTTTTTTTTTTTGTTGTTTGTTTTGTTTTGTTTTTTGGGGTGAGTTCTTTTTTCCTTGTCTTTTTCAAAGTTCCATGAAAGACATAATGCACAGTGATCTATCTTTCTCTCCTGGCCAAATTATTATTTTAAGTTCTTGCACCATCTCCAATATCATCTCATAATAAAAATGTATATGTTAAATACAGTGGAAGTAATAATCAAAACTTGAGTTACATTTAGTTTATGCTGTGCAGTATGAGGCTTTTTTTTTTTTTTGCTTGTCAACTTTTGTTTTTTTGTTGGAATCCCCCATTTTTTTTTAATGGATTGACTATGCCTCACATATTCCGCAGTGCAGATGATAATTTCCATTTTTTAAATATTATTATTGCTGATTGTTCTGCTGTAAATATATTTTAAAAATGGCAATGATAATGGTAGGATCTGGTAACTTTCTTTTGCTGTGGAGTGTTAATTCTATTTTGTTTTATACAAACTCACTTATATATTAGGTGTGAAAATATTTCATTTTGTTGCATGGATCATGCATGTAAACATTTTTTCATTATTATCATTATTATTAAAATGGTTTATCATGAATACATTATGGAATAGATTGGAATATACATGTATATAAAGCTCAAATTTGGAATTTACACACAACACTTCATTTTACCAACTAAATTCAAGTGAACTGCAATGGAAAATATTCACAGCTAAAAAAGAGGTGGATATATAAATATAAGTACAGGGTTTATTTTGTGAAGTCTTCAAGTCAGAAAGATGCATCAGATGGCTAAATCTTTCAAAGTACAATATTTTTTTTTCATTCATTAGTCAATTCGCAATATTCACATTGTTGCCTCCTGAAGGAATTTGCGTGGTCTTTCATAATTCCTGATTTTATCAGTTGGTTTTAAATGACATCCTCTATGATTTTAATCTTTTCACTTTTTTTTTAAACCAGCCTAATCCGTATCAACTGACTTTCCACCTGCCAATGCATCGCTATCTGGCCATGTTTATCATGATTGCCATAAAAAGTCATGATGCTGACTTGATCTCACTGCTGCCTGAGGAGAGTCTACTCAAGCAGATTATGATGCATCCTCTACAGATTCAAGTTAGTTGTGCTTTGTTCTTTTTAAACTATCGATGCTGTGTGCATATTTCATCGTGAGTCACTACATCAACACTGCAAGATTTGCAATCTTATCAAATGTGTAGAAAGTTTTGGTAAAAAAAATGTAAGTAATTTGGTTGAAGATTTATTAACTTTAAGTAAAAGGACTTTAAAATCATGGGAAAATTTAAAGTTCTTGCATTACTCGTCAACACTTAAGTTTCAGGAGATCCATGAAAGTATTCAATAGTTAGTCACCACATCAAGATTTGCAATCATATCAAATGCATAAAAAGTTCAGTAACTAAAAGGATAAGGAGTTTGAATAAATATTTATACAATTAAGGTTAGAGGATCATGACATCAATGAAAGATTCAGTTCTTGCATTAATCAGTATTACTTAATTTTGTGAGATGCATGAATAATGTTTACATTTTTGTTTAGCATCTTAAATTTTCAATGTTAATCTTCTTTCGTCATTGTAGGTATGCTTGGCCCAAATTTATGCTGGTATGTGGGTACGGAACGGAATACAAATCAAAGGGCAAGCCATGACTTACATTCAATGTCACTTCTGTTACTCTATGTCAGATGCTGACTTATTCTTGCTGCAGGTAATATTTTGTTTGTATGTGGTAGCAATAATATAATTTATTGATCAGATCAGCTCTTATCAATATTTGATTGCTATTCTGTTGTCTAAAAAAATTGTTGTTTTTTTAGTTGTTGAAGTTATGTTTTGTAGTTTACCATTAAAAAATTGTGACAAGCCTTTTTTTTAACCACCAAATTGCAGCACAATTTAATTGAGGTGTTTCATTCAATTTGAAGCTGTCTCAAGAAATAGCCAATAGTAAAAAAAAAAAACACTTGTATCAGATTTTCTTCATAAATTCTTTAACTTGGTTGTTACTTTTTATTTCAAATTTATGAATTATTTTCTTTTCAGCTCTGTGCTATCAAGCTGGATCCAGATTACTTTGTAACAACTGTTTTAGAAAGGTTTGTTCTTTAAAAACAAAAGCAAGAATATTTTGAAAAAAATGTATGCTTACTGGTAACCAAGATTAGCAGTTCTCAGTAGTGTTGCTTCTGATGTTTACAATGCATGTGCAGCAAAAGAGAGATCATTGAAATTTTTCTGAGTAAAGCAAAACTATTTTCTCATGGAGAGATTATTGTCACGCTTCTCTCTTCACTAACTTTATTATTACATTATATAGAAAAAAAAGTAAGTTAAATTGTGCATTGACTTCTTTTTTTTTTAAGTTACTATTTTGATTTTGTTTTTCATTTAAACTATGACTTCTCACTCAGATTTTCCTTATTGTATACTGAATCGCAAAACACAAGAAAAAACCTGCAAAAATTTACGTCACTTTACAACAACAAAAATTCTCGTTTACATCAATTTGTGCGTCATTTTTTTCATTTGATATGTGGCATGCATGATTATGAGAAAGGTCACATGTGGCTGTAGTTTGTGTCATCATTATTTTTACTGTCTAATAGAATAGAAATGATCCCTGTATGAAATGGACCATTGGTATTTGTTTATTACCCAAACATATTCTCAGTCTCACGTAAAACACTTTAAGAAATTAGAGAACAAAAACCAATTAAGAGCCATTTTTCAAAATTCTAGCAAGGAAATTAGTAGCTTGAAGGGATGCTATTACTTTAAACAGCACAATATGATTTTTTTGTCAAAATAACTTCCAAAGTTAGCTTCCCAAATGTAAATCTAGTGTATTGGCAAGATCAGGATGAAATATAAGCTGTTTCATTTGGGGGCTAAGAAATATATTGGATTGTAGATTTGTATATTACATGGAGGGATTGAGAAAACTGTTTTAGAAAGTTCTTTTTGTATATACTTGCATTGCATAAAGAAAAAAAAAGACTGAAGAGCCATAGCTCACACTCATGAATTTGCTTTATCAGGTTTCAGAGAGAAATGAAAGTAAAATGTAAGAATGCAATTTTTAACCATACTTCAATGTTCAATTCAGGTTCCGCATCATGGACTGGCTGTCTTACTGCCCAGAAATGACAAGCGCCAGCTCCCTGGTAGATCCAGATCACAAGATGGCTATGGTGGAGGGTGCTCTCAGTCTCTTCTCAGCTCTGCTTGGCATTCAGACCTACTTAGGTGAGACAAAACTTCAATCTTTTCTCCCCAAAGGTAGTTACTTGAAAAAGACTCGCAAAGTAAAGTATTCAACTGAGAAAAAAAATGACGTTCCAAATAATCACGTTCAGGTAAGCTTGCTCTGTACTATTGTGCTCAGCATTGAAAAGCTCCTACTTTGTTTAAAGAGGCTTCTTCTTACATGCTTAATAATATAACAAAAGTTATTTATCCCGTCAGAAAGTTGTTCTGATTCTTGTATACAGCTTTGATTTTTCGGAAGCTGAAGGGAGTGTAAGGAAACATGACCATGAAATTAGAAGCATACATGTCAGTTGGATGGAAGGGAAACATTTATGATAATTTGATTGCACTAGTATGGAGACCCTAAAAGTATGTGTTTTTGAAAAATGATTGAAACCAATAATTGTTCTTATTAAAAAAATAGACAGGTGAGATTCAGTCTCCTACATTTTCCACACAGAGATACGCTGAAAATTACCTAGAATTGTCTTTCTAAATACTCACCCGCTACCTCTTGCAACTCCGTTTTATCTCTCTCTCTTTCCTTTTCACTTGCCACTATGTTCACTCCATTATCTCCAAGCCTATCTCTCCCATGCCTTTTCTCTCTTTCTCTCTCTTATACACACACTATCCCCATCTAACCTTCCTCTCTCTTTATTTTTCCCTCTTTGATTATATCTCTCTGTCTCTGAGTCTCTTCTCAGAACAAATGTGTGTATTTTTTGGTGACAGATGGCACCTTGTGTCTATTTTTTATGGAGAAGTTGCTTATATCTCACTAGCTCTGTAGATTTTCCGGATCGTTGTTGTTTTTTTTAAGACAATTTTCACCCATACTCACTTATA
Organism: Elysia chlorotica; assembly: GCA_003991915.1. Classification (NCBI taxonomy): domain Eukaryota; kingdom Metazoa; phylum Mollusca; class Gastropoda; family Plakobranchidae; genus Elysia; species Elysia chlorotica. Next base: position 24,692 of record RQTK01001328.1, read on the forward strand.
ACGATGGCTCATACAAAATTGAGTTATTTTTACATAGATATTCCTTTTCCTTAAATATAGGGATAGGTGAAGCAGATTAGTACTAACCACGCTCGACGTTGCTTGACTTCGGTGATCGGACGAGAACCGGTATTTTCAACGTGATATGGCCGTAGACACTAGAGAGAGTTCAGACACGTATATATACCGATTTTTAGTTGTAACTGTCTCAGTTGCCTCTCTTGTACCTCTGCTTTTGTGTTCCTAACATTTAACGACGCGTGCATGAGAAAATCTGTCGTCTGCATCGCTTCTCGGCCTTTTAGTTTTCAAGTGAAGTTTATTAATAATAATAAAACATAATATCTGATACGCGTTTCATTGAAACGCTACGATATTAAACTGATTTTTGAACATCGGTGAGATGCACGGGGCTTGCTCCGATCTTACCACGGGTCGGCCCGGTATAGCAGTCCTTCCGGGAGCGGCCCATAATAACAATGACATGTAGTAAACGCGAAAAAAATCGAAACGCGGTAGGTCGCGCTCGATGCAACGTTGTTATAAGCATACCCTACTAACGGCGGTAACAGCACTTCAGACGCCCGTTGCCGTTAAGAACATAAATAAGAAGGCTAAAGTTGTACCACAATTACTATTACAAAGTGACACGGGTATAGTAGGAATGCAGAGGGCGTTGTGTCATATCAGCCGCGCGCGGCGCGTGAAAAACGCGCGTTAGCTGCAAGGCGTGCAACAGTGTGTATAGTAAGCTCTGCCTAGTATAGAGTAGGTTGGTGGGAGGGTAAAATTGATCGCGCTAGAGTGGCTAGAATCAACCCACATTATAACCACAATGACATGTAGACGTTTTTAAGTAATCCCACCTTGACACGCGTGCACGCCGCGCGGCGTGCGTCGAGGAGGCGTGCAGAATTAGTGTGTGTGTAGTTAGTGAGAGCGCCCTTGTTTGTTTTTTTTTATTCCGCGGTTCTGAGATCGTCTATGTGGCCCAGTGTGTATGTAGCCTGCCCCACCTTGGTTATTGAGTGTGATGTAGACGCCGACAACTGCAGATGCGGCGACGCGCGTCAGGGACGCGTCTATCACCACGCATTGTTAACCAACCCGCCCATTCAACAGTTTTTTGATAAACACTAGTAGTAGTAGTAGTAGTAGTAGTAGTAGTAGTAGTAGTAGTAGTAGTAGAAGTAGTAGTAGTAGTAGTAGTAGTAGTAGTAGTAGTAGTAGTAGTAGTAGTAGTAGTAGTAGTAGTAGTAGTAGTAGTAGTAGTAGTAGTAGTAGTAGTAGTAGTAGTAGTAGCAGCAGCAGCAGCAGCAGCAGCAGCAGCAGCAGCAGCAGTAGCAGCAGCAGCAGCAGCAGCAGGAGTAGGAGCAGGAGCAGGAGCAGGAGCAGTTTTAGTGTTTTTATTAGTATTAGTATTATTATTAGTATTATTAGTCACTAACAAATATCTTCTTTTCTGATCTTTTATTATGTAGCTTGCAGATTATAAGGCTCCAAATTTTGAGGCAGGAGGCTTACAGCAAGGAACTTACATCCCAAAAGGTTGGTCCAGAAAACCCAGTTTTGATACATTTACTCAATCAAATTAAATAAACACAGATCCATTTTTATGAGAAATAAAGCAAAGACTTTTTTTAAAGTTGATGTTAAAATATAATTATGAACTAAATAGTATTGGGATGGGTGTTTTCAAATAGATTATTTAAATGTATTATATTTAAATGATGTGTATATATTTGTTGTGCTCAGAGTCAAGTAGATTTTACTGGCTTTTGCGTATAATCAGTTGCATTTTTTCTGGCTTTGTATTGCAGCTACCGTGTGGGAAAATGACTTTGATCCTGTTCATGTGTCCCAAAGGGCAATATACAGGAAAGATATGCAGGCAGCTATGGATCGGTACTCTGAGCAGTAAGTTTTTACCTCTCAATAAAATAAAAAGAAGTTGGTTGTTGCGATTACAAAGCAAGATTTGTTTGTAAAAAGATGAAACATAAAAAAGTTGAATTGAGAATATAGAAACTTAGGCTGAATATAAAGCCATTCAATTTGAAAGAGTGCTCTTTTGCAGTTTCTAAGGAGTGTCTGTAAAAGAGAATATGTTTTGGCTGCAACTTTTTAGCATCTGAAAAATTTTGTAATTGCAAATGAGGGATACATTTTATAGGCTAGGGAAGGTAAAATGGAAGAATGGGTTAAGAATAATCTGTGTCTTTTTAAATAAAACTCGCATACATTTTTAATGTCCATTCAAAGAAAATCTGATGGTTGATGCTTTAACAATCAGTCTAAGTGAAATATGTTTTCTAAAACTTTCCAATAAAGAATATTTAAAAAAAATAAACTACTCATGGAATAATGAATGTAATTGTCTTTTTCAGCATCAAGAGTGCAAAAAATTATAAGAAAACAACAAATTTATGGCCACCCTTCAAAATTGATGACAATGTTCACAACTCATACAGAGGGATATACAGACTTGTCAACTGCAAGTCAATGCATGCATTTTTATTTTCAGTTCTCCACAAGGTCAGTATGGGTAATTAGATTAATATGTAAGTATGAAATTAATTTTTTAGAGGTCCGTTCAATTTTTTGGGTCCATGTTTTTTCTAATGACTGTCTGTGCATGTTTTAAAGGTATTCAGACAATAAGAATTTTTTTTAACTATGGATTGCAAGTTGAGTGTTAAAGGAAAATCTTGTAAATTAAGTGCAGAAAAAAGAGAATTTATTTTTGTTTTCTTTTACTATGTACATGGTTATCATTTGTTATTGTGGTATTTCCAATGGAGATTTCAATCTGGGTCCTTACATTTTAATGTAGCAGAATTACTGTACTCCTTTGTATTAAAAATGTTTAAATATTCTTTTACAATTGAAATTTGCAAATTTGTACTTTTTATTTCCACAGGCTTTGAATAAAGACAAGAGTATCCCAGAGTCAATACTCTATCATGCCATCCATATATTAAACCTGTGTCTCCACTTTGCTCCAAAAACTTTCCCAAACAGGGTAAGATCCCTCAAGAGTAAAATATGATGTTTGAATGTTTGGTATCTTTTTGTATCAATGTGGGCTTATAGATTTACCATTACAATGAACTAATAATTCTAAAAGTGTTCAGGAATTGTAGGTTTTATATTTTAAAGCTTATTATTTTCTTTGAAGCATCATATCGCTCATCTCATTTTCAGCATTGTGAAACATGACATAGTGTAAGTAAGTTTTAAATATTATTTTTTAGTTTTTGTGAAAATCTTTTGAAAGTTTTTTTGGCAGCTGGGAGAAAAAGAATCAATAGCTCGATTTGGTTGAAATCTATAATTATGTCTTTCTAACAGCTAATTCTGTTTTCTCTCTCTCTTTGCTCAAATGAATGCTTTCTTTTTTTTCATCGCCTTTAAATTATACTTAAAACTCTTCCTAGGTGCCGGGCCTTTCTCTTCAGGTTAATGATAGCCAGCTGGACCGCTGGTTCGGCACATCTGATATCAAAACCAATGCCTGCGATATAATTAGCGAAGTGATGGTGCCCACACCAATTACTGAGGCTGAAATACGATCCAGTGGCTCAGCAACAGATATGGATAGCTCCAGCCTGGAAGAGATGTTCCAGATACAGCCGTCCGCTCTGTCATGTAGGTTCTCCGCAAAGTTCGTAAATAAATAAAACCTTAGTTTATTTATGCAATTTTTTCTTAGGGGAATGGCGTGGGGTGGCCTTTGACATTTTAATTTTTTATAATTTTCAGTATCTGCTGGACCCATAACCTCTGCACAGCTGGGTCAGATTCCTCCTCTGACAATGGTGTCCCTTCCATCAGTTGCCAGCGGTGGCGGAGGGAGTGGAATATCTTCCAACTTTGCCCTGGGTATTCCCGTGCCCCACCCTCCAACTGGTGGGCCAAAACCACCTACCAAAAGGTAAAAGATTATTTTAAACATGCATTAAGATGTCTTTTCAGAGCAAGGTTATCAGCAGTAAAAGGTCAGTATGGGTAATTAGATCAATATGTAAGTAGGAAATTACATTTTTTAAAAGTCTATTCAATTTTTGGGGGGGTTATAGTCCATGTTTTTTCTAATTACTGTCTGTTTGCATGTTTTAAAGGTGTTTAGACAATAACTTATTGTAAGAATTTTTTTTTGTAACTATGGATTGCAAGTTGAGTGTTAAAGGAAAATCTTGTAAATTAAATGCAAAAAAAAAGAGAATTTATTTTTCTTTTCTTTTCCTATGTACATGATTATCATTTGTTATTTTGGTAGTTCCAGTGGAGATTTCAGTCTGGGTCTTTACATTTTAATGTAGCAGAATTAGTGTACTCCTTTGCATTAAAAATGTTTAAGTATTCTTTTACAATTGAAATTTGCAAATCTTTACTTTTTTATTTCCACAGGCTTTGAATAAAGATAAGAGTATCCCAGAGTCAATACTCTATCATGCCATCCATATATTAAACCTGTGTCTCCACTTTGCTCCAAAAACTTTCCCAAACAGGGTAAGATCCCTCAAGAGTAAAATATGATGTTTGAATGTTTGGTATCTTTTTGTATCAATGTGGGCTTATAGATTTACCATTACAATGAACTAATAATTCTAAAAGTGTTCAGGAATTGTAGGTTTTATATTTTAAAGCTTATTATTTTCTTTGAAGCATCACATCACTCATCTCTTTTTCAGCATTGTGAAACATGACATAGTGTAAGTAAGTTTTAAATATTATTTTTTAGTTTTTGTGAAAATCTTTTGAAAGTTTTTTGGCAGCTGGGAGAAAAAGAATCAATTGATTTGGTTGAAATCTATAATTATGTCTTTCTAACAGCTAATTCTGTTTTCTCTCTCTCTTTGCTCAAATGAATGCTTTCTTTTTTCATCGCCTTTAAATTATACTTAAAACTCTTCCTAGGTGCCGGGCCTTTCTCTTCAGGTTAATGATAGCCAGCTGGACCGCTGGTTCGGAACATCTGATATCAAAGCCAATGCCTGCGATATAATTAGCGAAGTGATGGTGCCCACACCAATTACTGAGGCTGAAATACGATCCAGTGGCTCAGCAACAGATATGGATAGCTCAAGCCTGGAAGAGATGTTCCAGATACAGCCGTCCGCTCTGTCATGTAGGTTCTCCGCATGTCAACAGGTTGTTAAGTATTTTAATATTTGCCTGTGGATGAAAAAAATATAATTTTCCCAAGTGACTTTGTCTAAAACCTTTCTGTACCAATAGCCGGGTGAGCCGTCTTGGGTTTTTATGATTTTAAACACATAAATATGGGTGGGTAGCGAAAGAGTTAAAAGGAAAATATTTGACAATTAAGTTTGCTGTCTGCAATTATGTAGATATATAGAGGCTGAGGTATCTTCTTAAAATGCAAACAATATTTGCTCCTTTGAAAGTTCGTAAATAAATAAAACCCTAGTTTATTTATGCAATTTTTTCTTAGGGGAGTGGGGTGGCCTTTTACATTTTAATTTTTTATAATTTTCAGTATCTGCTGGACCCATAACCTCTGCACAGCTGGGTCAGATTCCTCCTCTGACAATGGTGTCCCTTCCATCAGTTGCCAGCGGTGGCGGAGGGAGTGGAATATCTTCCAACTTTGCCCTGGGTATTCCCGTGCCCCACCCTCCAACTGGTGGGCCAAAACCACCTCCCAAAAGGTAAAAGATTATTTTAAACATGCATTAAGATGTCTTTTCAGAGCAAGGTTATCAGCAGTACCCTACCCCATGTTTTTCTTTCATAAAATGCTCTCAACTTGATGGCAAAACTTTTGAAATTTATGAAGATAAAACATGATTATTAAAAAAAAATCTTAAGCTATTCATTTGTTGGTTTTTATGCAAGTTAGTCTTGTTTCGCCCTAAATAGGATAACTTACATGCTATTAGAAACAGCATATTTCTCTAGCTGTCTTATATGATCTTTTATTACCTACTGTCAAATAGAGTCTATCATCTGAGTAAAGCTTTGTAATATGCTAAAAAGATATTTATTGAAGCGTCTTTTAAAACCTTATCTAAATGGCATCCCACCAAGCACCAAGCCAAGATTAGAAAACTGAATCACCTGAAATGTGTAATTTCTACATATAGATGACTTTTTTTTGTATTGTTTGCAGGTATGAAAGTCGTGGGGTGGCCACAGCACAATTCATTTCTAAGCGGATCACAGTGAAAGAGAGCATCATCTCTGTGTTGCTGAAGTTACACACAAAACTGGGAGGCTCTGCCAGGTCAGTGGCAATAGTTTGTTTTCTTTTTGTTTATTATATCCTCTGTCTGTATTTGTGTCTCTTTCTCTATCTATCTCTCATTCCCTCTGTCTGGGGGGCACGGTAGCCATGGGATCGAAAATCTGATTCTGACACAGGAGGTCTGTGGTTCGAGCACTGGCGATTTTGCCCTTTCCTGGTTGGGTCGGTTTTAGTTTAATGTCATTGGTTGAGACAGGAGTCATGGTATCCCTGCCCTGTCTCATGTGTGGCAGGCAGCACATAAAATTGTCAGACGTTGGTCATGGGGCTTGTCCACAATATAGCCTATATAGTGCTGATGTTGGGCGTTAACCCAACTCAACTCAACTCAACTCAACTCTCTCTCTTATCTCTCTCTCTCTCTCTCTCTCTCTCTCTCTCTCTCTCTCTCTCTCTCTCTCTCTCTCTCTCTCTCTCTCTCTCCCTCTCTCTCTTCCTCCTCCTTTTTTAACAGTTGATACGGATAATCAAAAAAAAAATTGTTTTTTCAGTTTTTACATAAATTTGATATACAAAATCCATAATTTTCACTGCAGACATTTCTAGATCCCCATGCACTGAATCCGCTGTATTGATGTAAGGGTTTTTCCAGGAAATATTTAATATCTTGGATCACCATCTTCCTTATGTGTATGAATAAACATACAGTTGAATCGGCCTAGAATAAACCCTGTGAAAGATAAATTATACCTCTATATAAACTATTTCTGAGCCATTTATCCCTTTTTTTTTTACTTTAGAGTTGCTGTTAAATATGAACTTGGGATGAAACTAACTTTTAGGCAGTCCCCAAGAGGTTTATATTGAGCGGATTCCACTGTAAGATGCCACCAGTGACCACTCATCTGTTATTTCATCCCCAACAGCTACAGACCTCGGGCCCAGCAGGCTTCCTCCTCCAGCAGGACATCTGCTTCACTGGATTCAGAAACTAAAGGAGGTGACGGCCAGTTCTACATTGCTGCCTTCCTTGATCGACTCTACTCTGCCAGCTCTAATGCCTCACGCATCATTGACGAGACTTGTCGCTCCCTTAACATGAATAAAGTCAAGGCTGGCCCTTCAGATTCAGACAAAGACAACAAGTAAGATGGTCATCATAAACTTAAGAAAAAGATATATTATGCACATTTTTTTATATAACTTGAAAGATAGCCGGCTGATACAATTGAGGAATCTTGTTTGTTTGTTTTTTGTTTTTGTTGTTTTGTTTTGTTTTTAACCCTTAAAACCCTGAGCTCCACACTGCCCTAAATCCTGGCCTCCTGAGCTTAAAATAGGATAATAACATGGTACCATGTGAAAGGGGATTACAAGAAAATTTATTGCCAGAATTGCTTGTAAATTTAACACAAGATAAAAAGTGACCCCCTTATTTCCTGGTGTAACTGGAATTTGGCTAGTGGATAGCATAATATTGAATCCTCGTATACCGGAAATATGGTTTTGTAGGGTTAATGCTATTAGCAGATTTTGGCATAGTGTTTGGAAGAGAAAACGGAGGAGAAAATAAACAAATTCTAAGCATTTTCTTTTACCATCCTGGTCATCACACTAGATATTGGAGCACATTACTCAGTCTTGATAACCCTCCTCACCTCCTGTCATCAATCTGAATCCTTGATGTTTGGTACTTAGTTGTCTCTTTTTTTTTAAATGCCTCTTTACTCAACTATCTGTTGCAATAGATTTGACTTGATTTCAACTATAAATTTCAGCAGTTTAGACAATATACATTTGTATTATTGACTTAATTTCAACTATTCATTTCAGACGGCGGAAAGCTTGGAATAGGCAACAAAAGTTGATGGCAGAATTTGCATCAAAACAGAAAGCGTTTATGGAATCTGCTATGGATGAGGGCATTAGTATGTATATTTATATTTTTATCATTAAAATTTTTGCTGTGCAACAAATAATTTTGATGAGCCAATAATAAGATTCTTCTCAAATAGTGAAATCTTGCTGCTGGTTGGGAGGCTTGTGTGTCTCAATGTACTCTAGAGCTATGCTGGCTGGAGATTCGTCTCCTGGTAGGGTCACCATAGTCATACAGATTGAAAAGTAGAATCCAAACTAAGAGCACTCACTGGCCCTCCAGGTTGGGAGTTGAGCATGGGGCCAACAACCCCCTCTGATAAAAAAAATCCACTGTTACAGAAACTGCAACAGATATCCACAAAACCTGCTTGGTTGAGGAAGACTCTCCTGTAGAGCTCATGATGTGCACCGGTGAAAACCCTAGGGAAGCCGGTTTGCCGACAACTCTTCTGACGACCAAGAACAAGACCAGGATAGGGACCTGGAACATCAGCACTCTGTATGAAACTGGAAGTGTGTCAAGAAAAGGTACAACTTGAAGATATTAGGCCTCTGTGAGACCAGATGAACAGGGACAGGAAGAACAAGTCTAGCCAATGGAAATATTATAATCCATTCTGTAAATGAAGAACGTCAAGCACGCACACAAATGGAGTCACACTACTTATGGCACTCGAGGAAACACAGGCACTATTGTCCTGGGAACCTGTATCACCAAGAACGCTCACTACAAGGTTCAACTCGAAAGGCAGAAGAGTCGCCATCATCCAGTGCTATGCTCCTACAAATATAACAGACATCAAAGACAAAGTGAACTTTTATGAACACGCCCAGACGGTGATCGACAAAGTCCCAAAGACAGACATGAAAATATTATTGGAAGACTTAAACGCTAAAGTAGGCACTGACAACACAAACATAGAACACATCATGGGAATCCATGGCACCAGAGAACAGAACGAGAGTGGAGAATTCTTCACTGAGTTTTGCTCCTTTAATGACCTGGTAATCGAGGCACTTTGTTCCTGTACAAGACCATCCACAAATTGACATGGATCTCCCCCGACGGCAAGACCAAAAACCAAACAGACCACATCACAACCAACAGACATCTGACATTTAAATGTACCAATGAGACAGAGCTTTAAAAATGCTGATTTATGGACAGAAGCGAATAATAAATTGTCTATTATTGATTTAATTCTTTTTGCGTCCAACTTCAACAGGTAAAATACATTTTCTGATGAAATCCATTCAATAAATCCAAAAAGCCTTAACTTTAATGTGTGGATCCATGCGAAGGGCTTTTAACAAGTTCACACACAATAAATATTGATTTTCTTTAAGCACGTAAATTTTAATGCACACACTACATCAATTTAATTTTTTTTAAGAAATTTTTTTTTTAAGTTTACAAAGATATCCTGTAACGGTTTTACACAGCATAAAAATAATTGGCGTACCTCTCTGTGAAAACTTATTAAGTCCTAAGACATCATTTTACGTTTTACCACATTTCAATTTTTTTTTTTTTAGTGTTCTTTATATATGTTTTATATTTTTTCAAACCTTTTAGCATCAGACTCAGAGGAGGCAGCATCTTCAACAGCTCCCGGAGCTGAAGCCACTAAGCCGAGTGCTAAGGAATATGACTGTGCTATCTGCAATCAGACAACCCCATCAACCGGGCAGAGACCAGTTGGGCTTGTGGTGTTCCTCCAAGCTTCCAGTGGTGGGCCCTCAGTGTAGTTGTGCTCAAATACAAAATCAGGCCTGTTTTTTGCTTTTTTTTTTTTTTTTCAAGACATTTTAATTGTTGAAAGAAATATTAAATCAAGGTTGTTTGTTGGAGAAATAATTTTGTTGACAGTAATTTAAGACCAGCCTTGTTTGTCAAAAGAAGTATCAGATAAGGCTGATAAGCTTTCTGAAAATTAACTAAACTACTCTCTCTTGCATGAAATCCGTTTATGTTCTGTTCTGTATGTGTGTGTGTGTGTGTGTGTTTTAATAATTTTTTTGTTAATTTATATACTCTCTCCTTTGGTGTGTAGCAGCAGAAAGGACGGAGGTAGTAATTTAAGACCAGCCTTGTTTGTCAAAAGAAGTATCAGATAAGGCTGATAAGTTTTGAAAATTTATCAAACTATAAGCCTTACTTGATTTCAAATTACTAAGTGTTATGCTGTTTAAATGTTTTCTGTTTTAAAACCACTTTGTTATAACGTCTGTCTAGTTTTCATTGAAAATATTCAATACCTTTTTTCCCATCTCCCAATTAAGTTTTGGGCCATCGTCACCAAAATGATCAAGAATACTCACTGGGCCTGTCAGATTCTCAAATGCAGCGCTACTTGAATTCTTCATGTGGAAAAGTCAATAAGCGCAAAATGGATGTTCTGCTTAAACATTTTGATGATGTAAGTAGCTACCTAATGATTTTTTTTTTCTATGGCTCCAAAGATATGTCTTTTGACAGAGCTAAAATCTATTTTTTTCCATTTCAGATGGATCAAAAGTTTTGTAATATTGTTTACTGGCATTATACTTCTTAGACAAATGAAATCACATAACTGTGTTTTTGTAACTCATCAATTTGAAATATGATCCCCACTGTCTTTAATTTGATAAGCATTGGTATTGTTGTCTAAAAGATGTGTCATATATTTTTCATTTCTTTTGATATGTGGTCTTCATTTCTAATTTGCACCAAGTGCTTTTTTTGTCGTTTATAACTTCTTTTAGAAATCTGTGGAACTATCGGTGAATATTGGATGGGATGGAGGCGTTGTAGCACAGACCTGTGGTCATTACCTGCACATGGATTGCCATAAATCCTATCTGGACTCTCTTAAGGTAAGTTTAGTGTGCAAAGAGTGATCAAATTTATTGGATTTTTAAAAAAAACAAGCTGATTAGCTCTACGCCAGTCTAAGTTTTTCAAAAAACCCTATAAGGAGACAGGGTGTAGGCTGAGGATTTGAACTGCGGACCTCCCACTCTAAATCCATTGCAGTAATGGATGGTGCTCCTCAACAAAGATTGTATTCATTTTATTGGTTTTTATACATGTTCAGACCTGCCATTCATTACAATTTAATCGGAATCATACCGATTATTTCCCAAAAATTTGATGTTTTCTGATTTTCTGATTTTTTGGGAAGTATTTAGATTTTTGCGGGACTTGTTTTGTCATCTCCCAGAGAGAAATTCACGCTCTTTTTAGAGTCTATGGAATGGAACGTCCGGTACTTGAATCATCAACCCATCCGTGCATATAGATCTAGTTTGGCTCTTCTTAGCAATACCGCACAGTTATGAATCTTTGTCCTCTTAAGTTAGTATCGGGGGGGTGTAATGGGTCGCAGATCTCTCTCTCTCTCTCTCACACACACACACACACACACAGAAAAAAAGATAGAGATAGCACTTTGATTTTAGTGGTTTGTTAAAACAGATACTACTACTAGGCCTGTCCGTGAGGAAGTTAAAAACAAGACAAAAAAGAACTTGTTTGGAACTTTGCAGCATTAAATTTTGATGTAAACCTAGAATTAAGATTGACGACAGAAAATTATTATGAGCGCGTAGCTCTAAAATTACATTGGACAGCATCTAGTTTTCAAGATCTAAATAACTATGAATTGAATTCCATCATAGTGATCTGAGACTAAATTACTTAAGATGCTACCTTCTCAGTAGCCTACCAAAGTATAGAATCTATAGACTATCAGACCGTTTAGATCTAGATTTCTAGCTGTAGCTAGATTAAAGATTAGATTTAGAAGGCACTTGGCACAATTTTGGTCTACTTTTGAATAGGTTTTAAATCTACCTCTCGATCTTGAGAACCTCACTCCAGTAATCAGTGTCTTTGTTGCTGTAGGTGTAGTCTGTAGACATTATTAATAATAGATCCAGATAGATGGTTTTCATCCCTGGATTCCATGAGAGACTATGATAATATATTATTTATATATGAATTGATCTGTCTTTCAAGTTGTTGTTTTTTTTCTAATAACATGGTCTTATGGGGGGTGGTAAGAAAGATATTAGGTGCACTCTTGTATGTTGGTGATATCAAATCAAATGTCTACAGAACGAACAAAATTGATACTTATGGGAGTTGGTTTGTACCATACACAATGTCAACTAGTCAGAATCAGATAGAGTACCTCAAGCTTGAGCACAAATTGCGACATTGTCAAAATTCTCCCACAGTGGTCTGTTAGTTAATACAATAATGTTCCAAGGGACCTTGCCTTTACACTAGAATTTAACCATATTCAAAGATTCAGTAAAATCTATTTTCATACCAGTGAATGCATTTCCCTTCTGTTTCTTACAATTTTAAATCAGGATGATGACAAGAATTGTTTGTTGTTGAGGACTTTTTCCTAGCAGATCACCGCATGGTGTTTCGATTTTTTAAAAGACTCAGATTTTCGGTTCCTGGAGTGTGGCAAGTCTATATATCTTTTCCCAAGAAAATTGTTCTTTTTTTGTTGTGTTTTTCACCCCAAGCTATGAGTTTTGTAACAAATAAGGTGACTAACATTTTTACTCCACAGATGTCCTACTCAGAAATGTGATTCAATTGTCTCTCCCTACATTATTCAAGCTGTTCTCACAGAGGAAGCTTACAATAGGTGGGAGCAATTGTTGCTTCAAGTAAGTCCCTACTCGATTCCAGCTGTTAAAAGAGATGAACCTTGAAAAATAAACGGTGTGAAGAACTACTCATTAGTAAACTAATATAGAGAGAGCAACTCTTTGTTGTTATCTCCATGTATTACGATGTATATGAAAGCCGTTAACTCAGGAAATACAAAAGGCACTGAGGCAATAAGTTGAGGTGAAGTTTTCTACTATATGTAATACACATAATATGATTGCCTTATCTGATCAGCAGTTAAAAAACACAAGATTTATTTAAGAATGTATGTGGAATAAAATATAGTAAATAACCATGTGTGATTGTATGCAGATATTTTTTTTTCAAATAGTCATTTCAAACCTCACTTTATACCCTTTAGTTTTGATATATTAGTTATTACTAAGTTAGCCTAGTATGAAGTTTGTAAAAAAAGAATGTGGCTAATTATTACTAAAACAATAATGTAATTCAATAAGTGATATCTTTCTCTCTGTTATTAAATGTATATATTTAAATAAGTGTTTTAATAAGATGATTGATTTTTACTCCAGAAAACCCTTGACGCTATGGAAGACACGGTTTATTGTCCTCGTTGTGAAAGTGTGGTCATTGTGGAGGAAGACAGGGAGTCCAACCTGGCCCACTGCCCTCTGTGTTTCTTTGCTTTTTGCACGGAATGTGAGCGGGGATGGCATCAGGTAATTTTTTTTTTAATTGATCAGTACAGGTTTAGGCTATGTGCAGATTCAGTAATTATTCCTGAACACATTTTTTTATAATAATAATAATAATAATAATAATAATAATAATAATAATAATAATAATAAATAGATAGATAGATAGATAGATAGATAGATAGATAGATAGATAGATAGATAGATAGATAGATAGATAGATAATAATAATAATAATACATAGTTTTTATATCGCGCATAACCACTACACAAAGGTGGTGCTCTATGCGCGTAACATTATTAAAACATGAAATAAAAACCTTAGTGGTGGACTAAAAATGTATAATATGAAATATATGACATTCAGAACAGTAAAAAAAAAAATCAAATAAAAATAATACATTTAGAAAGATACAAGACATAGTACCTAAAAGTTAATATTAAAAATTGTTTAAACAATCATTGTATTTACAGTATCTATGTATATCTACACACACATACATAAACATATATATATATATATATTTATATATAATGTAATTGAATTATTACAATGTTTCCATTGATTCTAGTTTTTCATAGTTTCTCTAGTATATTCTCTTGTTTTTACCTCTTTGTATTTCGATCTGTCTGAGCCATTTAGGTACTCTTATCTATCATCTTTATTCAAATTGATTTTCATCTTCTTTTTGCTCATTTTGCCTTTTACTCTAATTATACTTTTTTCCCCTTAATTCTGACATCAGGGTCGAAATTGCGAGACAGAGGAAGAGATGCTGGAGAACCTTGAGAAAAAAGCTGATAATGCCAATCCAAACGATGCGATTGCTGCAAGAATCAGAGAGCTTAGAAGAAAACTTGAGGATGAGATTGATTCAAAGCTTTTAAAGAAAAGAAGCACATCTAAATGCCCAAATTGTAAAATCCCAGTAGAGAAAATAGGCGGGTAAGTGAAAACATATTAATTTTTTGTTGCTTTGTTGCAAATTTCAAGGCATCAACAATCAATTTAATTCTGCCTCTGAAACAAAATTAAATTGAGGAAGTAGAAAAACCAAAATGGATCCTTATGAAATTAAAGATAAACAGTATGATCATGACACAGCCTTGTTTACACATATATCTAAATAATAAAATAAGAAAAATCTTTGTCAACACTATGATGTGACATAACCTAATTCAATTACAGCCATTCAAATGAAGCAAATCACATATCACTTATGTGATTGCCTAGTTACTGCCTTACACCATACTGGGTGAAACTTTCCATTTGATAAAACAAACTTCACTACTTTTCTCTCTTTATTCTTGGTAGTTTTTCATTTTATGTTGCTCAATGTTAAATATTTCAACTTTGTCTATAGTGCTACTTTATTTGAAAACGTTTATAAATTATATACCCAATTGTACACCTTAAAGATACATGTATGTGTATTATATGTGATTACTTAGCAACAAGACTGTAGTTGTTTTTGGGTAACAGTGTGAATTGAGAGTGATACTGTGCACATGCGTTGCTTGTCTTTCATGATGTCTGGCACTTGTTTGCTAGGTCTGTATTGTAAAACGCTAAAAACTTGTAAAAAGGAAGAACAATTGATGGACACAAAATTAAAAACAAAATAACCAAATTACATGGATTCTTAAGATATTTCTTCTTTTTTCCTGCAGATGTAACAAGATGACATGTAAATGTGGTAGGAGTTTCTGTTGGGTCTGTGGCATTTCTATCAGTAGCTATGAACATTTCCGAACAGGGAAGTGCAGCCTCTTTCCAGGTCAGGGCCCACCTGTTATGGTTGCTCCAGTAAGGAGAGTTCCACATGTAAGTGTGAATGCAACATTTTGTGTCTATCATTTGATATAAAATAGTTCTAGGCACAAAGGAAAGAAAACATTGTATCTCTAAGTGGATAGTTAATCTCTGCTCTTTCAGGATATTCCCAGCAAAACATGCTGAATTCTCTTTACTTGCCCGATAAAAAAAATTTTTGTTGTTGTAATAGTACTCTTCTCTCTTTCCTTTCATGATATGAAGAGAAAATCCTCTTGAAGAACTGAGTGAATATTTCTGATGTGTCCAAAAACATAACCCACCCACCCCCACCCCCAAACGGAAAAAAAATCTAACAATGCTCCCCCCACACCACCACCACCACCCCCCCTAAAAAAACCCCAATAAAAACACCCCAAAACGTAAATGATAACATTAAAGGCTCTTTCTGATTGACTAATTTCCTTCTTCCTTATATTACTTTTAGTAGGCAATGTCTTCGATCATGTTCTAAACCCAAAGAAATTAAAGAAAGTGTTATTTGATCTGACAAACACATTTGAAAAGGATGAGGCCCAGCTTTTTTCCAAATAGCTGGAGTAATACTTTAGCTTGTGAGAGTTATTGGAGTGAGACTATTTACATACTTCAAAAAATTGTGGTATCAAAATACTTTGTTGTTGTTGCAAGTTTCAATTTTGAATGAAGTTGACATGTGATAAGAAAAGATCAATTTAATGAATGAAGTATTTTAAGCACTGTTCTTTTTAATAATTATTAAATGTTATTGCCTCTACAAAATACAATTATAATATTCTTATTTTTAAACAGGCTGTTCTGAGAATGCAGGCTATTGCTGAAATAAACCCAGAGCTTGCTAATAATTATTGTCGTTGTCCAATGTGCAAGCAAGAAAGTATGAAAGGCCCCGATCGGAATAACCACATAAAGTGTTGGAATTGTAAGACAAATTACTGCTTCATGTGCAAACAGCGAATCATAGGAGTTGTAAGTGCTCATTTTACAGGCCCTTGCAGACAGCATTCATAATGTCTTTATGGAAGACTACAATATCTATCAGGTTAACATTTCGAGCCTCTTTTCATTACTTTTCTTCTTAGTTCTATTGGAATTGTAATTCGAGTCACAATAGTTAAGATAAGATAACATAAACTCTATTGACCTGTTTGAGTAATGAAATACACCTTAAACAAGTTTTGTTCATTAAACTTGAAACATACGCAAATGTAAGACATGATTGTGCCTTTAGTTGGTTTATGGCCTCTGAGGTAAGAATTTTTTTTCCCATTCTTTTTCTTGGCAATGCCAAAACAAAAATATAATTTGGATGGGAATTTTAAGGAATGCATTTTGGCATGTTTCATACTATGTTGAAGTTCATTGAAAAAAAATACAGAAAAAAACCTCTTGTAAGATAAACATTTGTTATTAGTTGATATTTGATAAAAAAAAAATTTAGGCCTGTAATAAAATATTCTGATTTAAAAGTTTTTAAAATTTTGTTTATTTTGCTTTTTTCGATAATAACATTGCATTTGTTTCTTATCAAGCTAATAATAATTGTTCCAATGAACATATTCATGTAAATGCAGCTAATGTTTTTGTTACAGTTATATTACCACTTTTTGTATTTTGTGTATTAATGGTTTACTGAAAAAGAATTATTACAAGAAATTTAGATTTTTCCATGTATGCATGTGTAATTTTCCCTTATAATTAATGTTGCATATTTTTCTTAAAATAATAAACTTACATTGCACAAATTAGTAGATACTCTTAGTTAAATTGTATTAAATACCTATGATATTTTTTTCACAAGCACAGTCTTAAAGATTATCTTTTAAAAGTATTTTAAGAAAAGCAAAACAAAAAATCCCAACAAAACTGAAACAAAAAACATTAAAAAAGAAAATAGCAATATATGAAACTATGGATTTTATTTCAGAAGTTTGAAATATTTTATCTAACTATTGCATCTGTGCTGTTAAGTATTCAGATAATGTAAAGATTCAGTTATTAATCATCTAGAAACAAGATTTGTTCGTCATGTTCTTTATCCTATCTGTGAGAATGATTTAAGGTGTATTAAGTCCTCATGTTTATAAAGTTGTTTTTGCACATACCTTCTATTTACCATTATTGTGAAATATAATTTTAGATTCTATGCATAAAAATAGTCTTTTAGTTTAAATAGACAAATCTCACCTGAAGTGATCCAAAAGCTTTATAAACCCATATAATATCTAAATAAGCAATATGACAGACTGAAAATGGGTCAGCTTTTGTTTGCATTCTGTTTATTATATGATGCTAGACAATTGAAATAGTACATGTGTTTGAATGCTCCTTAGTTTTCAGTGCATTGTTTGCACAATTATAAAGCATTTATTTGTTTTTTTGTAAATACTGGATTACAGTATTATGTGCTTGTTTTGCTTTTTTCTTTGCATCCCTTATTATCAGGTTTTGCTATGGCTGTGATTTTTTTATACTTCAATTAAACCAATATATAAAAACTTTTTGTAATAAAACAAATTTTAAACAGTTAATAAAAATATTATATTGAAATTGACGTTGGTGGAATGATTGTTCCTTTTTTTGTTATCATTTCCTAAGTATGGTTACTGTAAGCTTTTATTAATCTCACACACTGGGCAAAAAAATGGAATCCTTCTTTTGTCTTCTCTTCTAATCCAATACTCTGTTGCAATTTAAACTGATACAAGGAATCTTCAAAATATGGTGAGCACCCACTTATGTTTATAAATATATTTTCGATGAACCAAAGACTGGTCTTGTTGGACAAGAGGTGGCCATTATGGGGTAAAATATATACATGGAAAGAAATCATGATTGTGAGGGACACAACTGACACAGCTAAGCACTGCAGCTACCAAGAGTGCTACTTCCCCTTATCATATGGAAATACTCGTAGTGGCCACCATCTTAGAAAAGCTTAATTTTAGACTAGGTATGCGAATCAACAACAGGCTTTTTTATTTAGAAATTCAATACTGACCCACATTGCTTTAGAAAACAGCTTCCTTAGGTGCAGCATTACAATTGTTTTCCTTCATTTCTATACACCCCAGTATTCATTTTCTGAAAATCTGTTTGGAAGTAAAGGCTTATGCGATTAATTGTTATGTGTAGGACTTGTGATGGTTCACATTTGTATTCCTGATGATGGTGTAAAATGCTTTAATTTTAACAAAGTTAAAACATAAATTGCTAACCTTAAGAGCCTTTTATCATATTTCTATTATTATTATTATTATTATTATTATTATTATTATTATTATTATTATTATTATTATTATTATTATTATTATCATCACCTGTTTATCTAGATGTAAGCTACACTTTTCTTTCCTACCATAAATGTATTTTTAGCCTTAAGGCCAATTTTCCTTTTACTAGAATTTGAAAACAAATTGTTAAGTACCTTGATAGATTTACACTTTTTCTTTTTTAAATATAATGCTATTTTATTGTTAAATTCTTCCTGCCAAAAATGTCATATTATGGATTCTATACATTTATAAACAAAATTTAGTATCTCGAACAATGTCATCAGCATTTTTATATGAAATATGAAAAAAAAAAGCCAAGATCGTCATTTAATGGACTTTATATATAAATATAATCTAGTTATCGCAACCTATCTCATTCATTAAGAATACACTGCAAATTCATCAACATTTTACATGAAATATGGAAAGAAAAATTAAACATAAACTCAATGCTATTTGTGTAACTTTAATTCACAGCAAGTTAACAGGAGTAGAGGCGGAAAAGTGTTTTCAATTTAATTAGCTCAAACCAATTCTTCTTGAAGCTGAATCTGTCACCAGCAATTAGGTAAGCTTTGTATCATAACGGTATAAAGATGCATGCACACTGTAAGGCGATAAAGAGCAGAGTATCATAGGGTTTAATAATAATAATTATAATAATAATAATAATACAAAAGAGAATTTTGAACACAGGATGAGACAAAAGTCACAACAGGTTAATCAATCAATTTGATTTTATGTTTGTCATGAGCCAAGTGTTTGTTGAAAATTAATGTCATACACAATAACCAAAGTAAAGAAAGAGACCTTGCTGATCTTTCACATTTTAAGGGTTTGAAGTAATATGTATTCTGTATTTTGTCAACAAACTAAATAATAATGAAGCTGCGTGAAATGAATACAATAAAAAATACAAAAGCACAATGAAATATATTTTGATGGCAGTGGTTAAATAGTTAAATGTATGCATTTTGATGCTCATGACAACCAGTAATAAGTGTCTTGCTCTTATAGTTACATACTTCTAAAAAAGACACACAGTGTAATAAATCAAAGGCCACGGGATAGAGAGAAAAACAAATTGAAAAAAAAAGCTTTGCACGTTAGTCATAAAAACAAAAGATCCTCAGCAATTTATTTTTCATCAGTTGGCTGGTTATCTTTTAGTTTTCCACGTTCTTTTTCACAATCAGTAGGTTTAATTACATTTCATTTGCGTTATCTTTTCAGATGTCTATACCAGTTTTTAATGTTTCAAAAAGGTTCAAACGACAAATGGTTCTTTTGTAAAGGCCCTCAAAATATTTTAGGCTACTCTGTCAACACTTCTTTGTATTTGCTATGTTATGAATTGTCCTTCAAATTTTGAACCAATTCATTCTCGAACTAGATAACAAAAATAAGTGTAGTTGTTATAGGCATTGACAATGAAAACAATACAACATACAATTTTATTAAAGAAAAAAAGTTAAGCGTTGGGAATTTTGTTGACTTTGTGTAATACAAACTTACAAAGTAGAAATAAAGAACATTTTCTTGATTTTTGTGGGATCTTACTCCATTTAGAAAGACACAGGGAGGCGTAGAGTTGCATCATTTGTACAGGATGTGCGCCTGTCACCATACGTTAAGGAGCTCGTCTGAGCCATAGTCAGTAGAGTTAATTTGGAACAGTTTGTACCAAGCCACAGTGTGTCTACAGAGATCTAACCCATCCAATCGGACGAGGACCTCTCCACGGCAACACTTCTTTTCAAAACTCCCCACTCGCTCCCACACATCCACCTGTAAGAAAAAAAACAGGTAAAATATTGTGATAAGAGCACCAATAGGCAGATTAGATATGTAGTTGGCGGATGATTAGAATGGTACTTTTCAACTAACATGGTTACACTGCATATAACAGTAGACTTAGTGTGCAAATTAACAGACTATTTGTGAAATTAATAATCAAATCTATATTGCGTTGAAGGTGTTTTCAACTTTCATTTAATAAAGATAAACGATTGATATAGACATTTAATTAACCTCTTTTCCATGTTAGCTGTAACAACGCTAAAAAATATTTGTTCATGATACATTTGAATTATAAAAAGAGCATGTTCATGCCTTATATATAAAACTATAGTATTAGTATCAGAAAAGCATGTCTTTGTATAAAAACTCTTTAAAAGTAAAAATATGTGAAAGGAAATGGAGAACACTTAACCAACTGTGTCTTACTTTCATTATCCTTCCATGCACATTACAAGCTGAGTACTTGAGTTTTTTGTTGTAGATTGGATCATAAGATGCTTTTACTACCAGAGTCTTCTTCCTCTGGATCACTTTCCGACCCTCAACCAAATACGTTTTCACATAAGTATCTGTTGGAAAAAAGACATTGCGAGAATACTAATTTTGCTTATATTTTGATCCTCACCAAACTACAAGTATCATATTATATGTATTAATTAAATAAAATACATTCAACTAAAAACTTATTAAATACTTAAAACTTCAATTATTTTCAAAGCTGTGATCATTTCTAGGAACTCACTTGAAGTTGTGTAACATCAAAATACTACAGCTACAGGAAATGGATCCTACCTTTCTAAAAAGCTACTGGTAAAAATAATTACTCGAAAGTCAACGGAAGATACAATAACTGTATAAATATAAAAACCTTCTTTGCTAACCAATTATTATAATATATTATGTTTAAAAGTATAGTGAAAGAATGAAGAATTTTTGGCTGAGATATATCCTTCCACCCAGTTATTGAGCCCAATACTTACCTGGTGGCTGTGAGCTGCCTGACTTGTGCAGTCCCATCGCACAAACAATGTCTACCTCCAGCTGACCCTTGGATACCATGAAGCCCAGCTTGATGTCACCACAGATTGTTGTCTCTGTTTGATTTTATAAAAATAAAGACATACAATTATAAAGGCAGTAAAATAAAAGTAAGAAAAAGGCATCAGAGTGTGTATTTCAAAAGAAAAGTAAACAAGTAGAAGAGCAGCAAACAAAGAAAGCCTCATGAAATTGAAATACCTGCAGATGTTTTGGGCGGAATTTGACCTGGACCCAAGTTAGAGGTGACATCGTCCCCCTCAGGTGGAGGTCTATCTGAACACGCTGAGCCAGTGCTGAAAGTGACACCAGTTTAAAATAAAGGCTATTAAATGTAAAAGTACTGCAATTATACTTTCAGTTAAGTGAATATCTCATGAATTATTACTCTGAAAAGTAAATCAAGCTCCTAATTTGCCATGTATTGATAAGATTATATTAATCTTTTTTTTCAAGATTGAGACTACTAAGCTCTTAAAAATTTACACATAATTATTATTATTATTATTATTATTATTATTATTATTATTATTATTATTATTATTATTATTATTATTATTATTATTATCATCATCATTATTATTATCTCCAACAACATCGTCAACTTGTTCTTCTTATAGTTCTTCATACCTGAAACGCCTAAATGCTTCATCATCATCAGAGGTAAGAAAGCTGCAGCTACTATTGTTCCTTGTTGGTGGCTTGGGCAGTGCCAAAAGGTCCATGCTGTTATCTAAATGAGCAGCGAATAAAAAGAAGAAATCAATTTAGTTGAAAATGATATCCAGAGTACTGAAATTGATTGAAAGGGTTGCAGAAATCTCCTTAATCTTATGTGCATCTTTAAATCTAATGAGCGTGTTTTCATTATCCATTTTACTCAAAACATAATTCTAAAGTTTGGGTCTTAACACTGTTTAAAAAAAGTCTTTTTACAGCAATGATCACATATGGTAAAAAAGGAAAGTTTGTCAATTCTCTTTGACAGAGCGTCGGGGAACCAGTAGTTAGGGTCTTGATTGTTCTAGGCATTTGCGAGGGAGATAGCAGGGGGACACAGAGGCTTAACAGAATAACACACGGCTTCTTTTTGGGAGGTGGCCAATCGGGCTGCCTTGTCCTCGAAGTGTTACGTTGATGTTACTATAATATGACTTGCTGAGATAGGGATCCATAGTATTCCCACACTGTCTATGTGTGGTAGGACGTGAAAGTAGCAGAAGTTCGTCTTGAGACTCGTCCACCATGTAGTAAAGTTACTGACGATATACTTAACAAAAACCAAGAATAC
Source organism: Elysia chlorotica (assembly GCA_003991915.1). Classification (NCBI taxonomy): domain Eukaryota; kingdom Metazoa; phylum Mollusca; class Gastropoda; family Plakobranchidae; genus Elysia; species Elysia chlorotica. The sequence continues at coordinate 47,332 of RQTK01001328.1, forward strand.
CAAAGACGTGGGTAGAAAAGGCATGTAACTGATAGCTTTGTCAATAGTGCTATGACAATAGTAATAAAAACTTAAGAGTTGACTGACGTGAGCTATGCCGTGAGCGGCCAGGGCTTGGGATGAACATTGTTCCGGACCAGTCGCCTCTGTCTGAGAGACGCCGCTTTGTGTTCTGATGGAGCTCATGGGAGCTTTCATCTGAACCTTAAAGTAAGATCAGAAATAATGGAGAAATCAGCTCACCATGACTATACTAGTTTTTTTTATTTGGAATAATAGAAGAGTATGGGGATTTAACATTTAGATCTAGTACCCTTCTTGTCAATCTATTCGTTTAAGCTAGCTGTATAATTTGTGTGACTTCGCTTATAACACCGTTGCTACCACTATACATTTACCCTTATGGTCATTATAACTATGAGCTACACATTTTACCATTTGTTCTTATGCTGCACATCAATTATCAAATGTCAACAAGCCTACGATTACATGACTATTATCATTATAACTGACTTTTAAAGACACGGCCTTTGATTCAGAAACTATACTCCTTTTTTAATTTACTCAATATGTTCCTCTATTTTCTATTTGTAATTCTTGGCTTTCAATTGGCTCATATCAATCTTAATAATGACACATCATAACAAGAACTTTTTCTTTTGGTAGAAAAAATGTGTCAAAGTTAATCAGATCGGATCTATTTTAAAAAGATAACATTCATTTACTGTTCTTTTGGTACGATTCCTTTACAACTCCCCACCTGGTTTCTGAAAGTGTAGGCTATACAAAGAAGCCCCCCAAAATCGCAGTTTTTTAATAGCTGCTTTAATAGAATTTTTAATTTATGTTATATTAAACACTATACATTTATGCGGTATAGATATTTTTAAATACTTTTGGTTGAAAATCCAATTAACTCACCTCCATTCTCTTTCTTTTCCAACAGAGACAGTGACGACATTTTGGATACTGTGTTCAGCATCTTTTTTCTTACTTTAGTGGTAAAGGTGTCCGGCTGCGAGGCTAAATTCATTGTAAGAATAAAAGCAAGTCATTGAGTTTTTAACTAGAATAATTTATAAACTAAGTCACTGATTTTAAAAAAGTTAAGAAAGATTTTAAAAACTATGGTTTTAGTTTTATTTCATAATATTTTAACCCTATAATGTAATTTGGCTTCTCTCACTTCACTTACCATTGTTTAAGGCAGAATCTCTGGAACCAATACAGGAAGGCACCGGTGACACATTGGTAGAACCTGAGAAACATGAAATTACTTTAAGCAACATTTCTCTTGGTATGAAAACACATGTTTATAATAACGCTTGTGCCATCAAAGTATGGTTATATCTTTTATTAATCATTAACTGCACTAGGTCTCAGTAAACGTAACATTGTGTTTCAAAACAGAAAATACTGCTTTCATTCAAAATGTTCACAAAGAAATAAGGAGGAGAGAGAGAGAGAGAGAGAGAGAGAGAGAGAGAGAGAGAGACACAGAACAGAAGTAAAGCAAGGAGAGAGAGAGAGAGAGAGAGAGAGAGAGAGAGAGAGAGAGAGAGAGAGAGAGAGAGAGAGAGATTGATTGATTGATTGATTGATGTTTATTGGTTCGTTGGGCTTCTCACCCTTAACAAACATGACAAAAAATACAATATTACAATGTCCAAGAAAAAGATAACAAAATGGTAACATCACTTTCGATTTGCTCTCTCAGTCCTTTTCACCCAATTTACCAAGCTTTTGAGTAACTTTGAGTTATAAACGCGGTTTCAGTTTGATAATCTGTGCTGATTAATTTAGTTACCACATAAACATATCAGGGAGAATATACTTTATCCAAAACTGCAGTTCATATTGTAAAGATAGCAATCAAATAGAAAGTACAAGCTTTATTTTATGCAAGACTGACATACACAATCTGAAAAAGACACCTGCGACACTATGCCTAATAGGCTGAGAAATTTTACTTATATCAGAGATTTTCTTAGTTTCAAGACATGCTGTAAATATATGGCAACATTGGAATAAAGATTGCTATTTGATATTAGTACTCTTAATCTACGTCTATTTCGAATGGTAAGGTATTTGGGAGGGATATACGTGGTTCGAAGCTCCTCATATGCTTTACAAATCATTAATACTTGGTATTCATCTTTTTTTTTAAATCTGTGTTACATACTGTACACATTTGCAGTGCGATATCTTTTGAATATCTGAATTTATGACAATTTACCTCTGAGAGAGAGAGAGAGAGAGAGAGAGAGAGAGAGAGAGAGAGAGAGAGAGAGAGAGAGAGAGAGAGAGAGAGAGAGAGAGAGAGAGAGAGAGAGAGAGAGAGAGAGAGAGAAAGACAGAGAGACAGACAGACAGACAGACAGACAGACAGACAGACAGACAGACAGACAGACAGACAGACAGAGACAGACAGACAGAAAGAGACAGGGACAGAAAGACAGAGATACATGTACACGTAGGCACTTAGACAAAGTGACAAGCACAGAAAGTTGGACATAGACATGAAACAATGACCAAAAAGCGCAGACCAATGAGGGAAGGCGATCGGCCGGGGCGGCGGTGGGAAGGCACTTCTGGCGAGATGTTTGGGCTGTAGTAGTTGCCGACCAGCCCGTCGCGGATGGAGCTGGAGGTCAGGCTGGCCGAGCGGCTCGTGCAGTGAGAGCCGCGCCTCTTGGGCAGCGCCATGCTGTTCTCGTCATGCTCCTCCAGGCGGTACCACTGGGCCTGTCCGAGAATACAGTGGACTTTCAATACTGCTGTAGACTTCAATATATATATACACTACACTTTCACAGTAGGCCTACAGTATACTTTCGCAGTGGGCTACAATAGCTGTCCATAGCAAATTAGACTTTTATAGTACAATGGACTTTCATAGTACACTAGACTTTCATAACAGTACACTTGACTTTTATAGTATACTAAACTTTCGTAGTACACTCGACTTTCATAGTATACTAGACTTTAATAATAATTATAATAGACTTTCACAGTACACTAGACGTTCATAGTAAAAAAGATTTTCATAATGCAGTAGGCTTTCATAGTACGATAGTTTTCCATAGTACAATAGACTTACATAGTACAATAGATTTTCATAGTACACTAGACTTTCATAGTACACTGCATAGTACGAAAATGTAGATGTAAATCAAACTATGTAGATTCATGATTTTTTAATAATAAAAAAAAACAATTAATGAAAACGTGTTTATGAGTTATGCTTTTTACATTATGAAAGGATGTTATTCTAGGGTCTGCACCGACACTTAAGGTGGAGCTCCTTATACTAACTGGAATACATGATAAGCGATTATATATTTTAAAGTCCAAAAATCCAGTTTATTTAAATATATCTCGCACTGTAGAACTCTGGTACCGGTACTGCGAGAAACACACCTGATACACTTTAGAAAAAAAGAACAAATTGACGGATTTTAGTTTAAACACAAAATGCATTATCCTAGAGGAGATAAAAGTACTGTTTACGAAATTCAATCTTAACTTTATCTGAACAGTTTAATTCACATCCCAACACTTTTTTTTACAGTAACAACACTTTAATTTACACCAAGTTATAATTTTTTTTAATAAAGAAAATACCTAATTGTTAATGATGCACCAGTGCACAGAAAAATCCAGTGACTACTTAGAGGTTTCACAGAAAGAGCTCATAGTGGTTTTGATACGGAGAGCTAACGCGATGTGTATTAACTCTATCTCTAAATTGACATTAAGGCGGTTGAACAATTGTTTTATGGTTTAAAGAAGGAAGCCTCAATTATCTTAAGCCATACACCCAAAATTCTCGCGGTGAAACCTCTCACTATTTCACACTCTCTGGAAGAAAAGAGCAGCGTCCCCACCTGGTTGTCCAGCTGCGCCTGAATCAGGTCGATTAGCACCTCGCCCAGGAACACTTCCTGCTTGTCCTCCTGGCTCCACACGGTCACCTGCAACGCCCCCGTCACCACCTGAACGGTTGGAATAAATAATTATTGATGTTGGTTGGATGGTTCGTTGGTTGGTTGGTTGGTTGGTTGGTTGGTTGGTTGGTTGGTTGGTTGGTTGGTTGGTTGGTTGGTTGGTTGGTTGGTTGGTTGGTTGGTTGGTTGGTTGGTTGGTTGGTTGGTTGGTTGGTTGGTTGGTTGGTTGGTTGTTGGTTGGTTGGTTGGTTGGTTGGTTGGTTGGGTGGTTGGATGGTTGGTTGGTTGGTTGATTGGTTGGTTTGTTCTAGCCCACACAGGTTTTGTGATCCACACATCGACTATATGGCATAATCACGCCCCTTAGGCATGGTTTTTTTTTTCATTGCTCTTTGGCTCCGAAATTCGAGAATAGAGCTATGATTGGACACTGTTGCTGATTTTTTACATACGGTATTCATTTTCGCTACGGACCCAGTATCTTAAGGCCACTAAAATCACGGATAAGTGTTCAAAGTAGCGTCTGACAATTTTAGGTGCTGTCACATAGAGACAGAGCGGGAACAAAAGTACTTCTCTCTCAAACGATCATGTTATACTGACACCGATCCAAACAGGCTGAGTCCGACAAACATTTTTGCCCAATTGTGGGATCAAACCGAGGACCTTCCGACTAGAAGCACACCTTTCTATGAGAATTAGGACAGCTTCCTACCCTCCCCCTAATGCAAAACACCTTGACAGAGACCTGACGGTTTTTGCCATTGAATAGCATAATTATTGGAAGTGAATCTCTTGGATTTTTTGGCGCAAGATAAAATGAAAAGGAAATGGATAGGTTTTGTTGATGGACTGTACTCTGTGAGACAGTGAGAGGCAGGGAAGATGCGAACTGTTCATAGTAAGGTAACAATCAACCTTTCCACATAAAAGTCTTCTAAACTTTTAGGCGAGGAATATATTTATGAGCTCGCTGCGTAACGAAAATTTACATATTCATTAGAAATAATCATTGTAAGGCTAACATTCTTTCCCAGATGGAACAATGCACTGTAAAAAAAAGTGGTAAAAGTAGTTGTAAAGCCTTTCGTTCAACTACTCCTAACCTTAATTAGCCAAGGACTGATAGTAAAACCATTATGGTAGGTGTACACTTATTCAATACGAACAAAAACAATTTGGAATTCTTCTAGATCCCTTAGTAGAACCTTAAAATAATAAAAGAAAATCGTGAGTTTAACCCTTTAAGGAGTGAATTATTATTCTGATCAAATCGACAGCCATCCTGAACGGAACACTTGCCTCTGTGATGGTAACTCCATCCAGCAAGAAAGTTTGCTCCCAGTCTGGGCTTGCTGTGGACTGACGGGTTTCCGTTTCAAGAGTTTCTCTCTTCATGTGCCTGTTATTAAAAAAAAAAAACTCTAACAAAATTGTATAACGACCGAATACGCGTCAGTTTTTGTCTTCCAAGTAAGTAGCAGTCAAGCATTCATTAATAATGCAGCTTCGATAAAGTTAACATAAAAAAATCATTCGATAGTATTATTATGTACAGTTAATTCGCAGATGAAAAATGTTGAGACATAGGTATAAAGAAACAGCAGCAACAGCAGGAGAAGAAGAGGAATCAGCAGCAATAATAGGACTTGAATAAGTAAAAAGGTAATAACAGTAGAAACAGCAGATATAGTTATAGTTGGAGTTGCACTGGTTGTAGTAGTAGTAGTAGTAGTAGTAGTAGTAGTAGTAGTAGTAGTAGTAGTAGTAGTAGTAGTAGTAGTAGTAGTAGTAGTAGTAGTAGTAGTAGTAGTAGTAGCGGTAGTAGTAGTGGTAGTTATAGTAGTAGTAATAAAAGTAGTAGTGGCAGCAGCAGCATCAGTAGTGGCTGCAACAGCAACAGTAATAGATTTACATGCATCTAACATGGGCTAACTTTTAAAATTCTAATCACATACACCTCTTATGTCATGATACAGACTTCTAACATGAAATCCCCTCCCTACTTCGCATAATAATATTTAAAAAAAAAACATTAATCGATATTTTAAACGTGTGCTTAAAGCATTCTAATTTTGTCCTTGCTTTTGTAAAGTCTGCACTCACCTTCCTTCTGGGCCGAGTGAGAGCACAACCATGGGCGAGGGCTCGGCACCGTCCCCGTGTAGCGGCGAGCCCAGGTCCCGAGCCTGCAGGACTGTGACGGCCAGTGTGGCCCGGCTCGCCTGGTACAGCAGGCCCAGCTCTAGCTCGCCCTGGGTGCGGTGCGTCTGCCGCTTCATCTGCACCTGGAGCCGCCATGGAGCACGGGGGGAGCACGCGAATTAGGGTACAATCACACATCAAAAGCAGTAGCCTGCTTATAAATATGGGGCGATAATTTTCACTTTTTGGAGAGGGTAGATAGAGACAGAGAGATATCTCTCTTTCTCTGTCTGTCTGTCTGTCTGTCTGTCTGTCTGTCTGTCTTGTCTGTCTGTCTGTCTGTCTGTCTGTCTGTCTGTCTGTCTGTCTGTCTGTCTGTCTGTCTGTCTGTCTGTCTGTCTGTCTGTCTGTCTGTCTGTTTCTCTTCCTCTGTATGTTTAACGTCTCCTAGGTTCTCCTGAGGGATCCTATACGGCGACAGGGACAGTTTTCCACGAGAAACATTGCACGTTATACCTTTTGGCGCAGAGCTGAACATTTCAAATAAGGGAAAGTGTGTTTCTAGTGACACATTTATTGTGGTTTATGAGATTTCTTGTACACACACTTGAATCTGAGAAAACTGTACTATCCATAATATATCATTTAAAAAACGAAACAGTAAAAAAAAGTGCAAACCAGGCAATGTGTATTCTAGTTTTATAAACCACTTTGGCATTCATGTGGACCAGTGGATACTTAATATTCCATATTCATGTGTTAAATATCGTCTAAATCATTTTTCTTTGAAATTGTGCAGCACTGTACTATTATTTATTATTCCTCAGATATTTATACAATTTCAAGGTACTGAAACATGTGTATCAAAACTTTGCTCTTCCCAGTTACAACAAATACAAAATCCTGATCGTAATCTATGACCGGAGACAGGGAAGCTCTCGCCTAGTTTAATATTTCCTAGGTTCACACCAATTAATACCATCTGGACCAAATAAACCTATGTAAAGGGTAAAATTGCACATAAAAACCACGGTAGACAGAGGTAATAATGTGTACCGATTTAAAACAAAAAATTACGTGTATCTCCAACTGACCGGAGTCCGTGGCAACATTCGCCGCTTGGCCGTCTTGGCCTGGAGGTCCGGACTGGCACTCAGGGACTGGTCCACGCCTGGGCAATGATAGAAGGGTGTTTAAGTTTTCACAGAGTAAAGATAATAAATAATTTTAAAACAAAAAGAAAACATTACTTGTTATTTGCTGCTTTACCACGGATAGTCAATTTCAGAGACTGTACATCAGAAAAAGAGAAAAGACTGCATTTTAAACGAGTGATTTACCGCCTATTCAGTTGTGGTTGTTGTTTCAACGAAAGCTGTACTTTGATTTCTTTTTTAAAATTAGACCCAGGCAAACTTTTAAACGACCCTGTGCAGTATGCACGTCGAAAAAATTAACGATATATAATTATATAGCTGGAGAAACATGCTTTTTTTTAGAATTATTGAAAAAGCTTTTTGCTTGGATCTTTTGATAGAAATACACTTATGTGTAACGCCTAATGAGCAAGAATGAGGCACACGTACAGATTCAAGGCGATTAGAGATTTTGTTTTGGTGCCAACGCTCGTACAAAAAAGAGCCTATTAAAAAGTATTGTGTCCAATAGTTTCATTATATAATTGTGATTCCGATAATACTTGCATACTGTTTCTACCACTCTTCCATAAATTATGCAAAGAATACTTGATGTTTGTAAATTAGTAAAACAAATACGTAGATAAATTATAACTCTTCTGAATTTTTTTTTAACCGACACATAGACTACTCTATTATGGCTACTTCTACAAAATAATCTCGCTTTCCATCTCCGATAACGGGGAACATAAGTGATGCTATGTTATCAATTCCATTGTTGAAGTTTCCATGTGCCGATTTGTTTTAAATCCACTCTCGAATTTCCTATGTTTTTTGAAGCTTTAATGATGATTGAAAGGAAAATTTATAAAAAGGGAAAGGAAAAAAAACAAGAACCAAGTCAAACAAAAGAGAAGTTCATAAAAACAATAAAAACAGCCTCAACAATGAAGACAACAACTTAGGAACTAGACAATATCGCAGATGGCAGGAATTACAAGACCTGAGATTGTTAAAACGATTGCAGATGGTATCTGTCATTAGTTGCTTTATTGATTTGTTTTGTTGTTTTGTTGTTTTTTATAATAATAATAATATGAATAACTCCTGAAGACTGATAAGGCCAATACTATCCTCAGGCTAACCCAACACACCTACTTTCACACGGAGCAGCGCTGAGGTTGAGAAAGTACTCTAACTCACAACACCCTTGATGCATTGCTTCCTGTTTACTGGAGTTGAGAAAGATTCTGAAAGTTTGGACGCTAAAAGGAAAGTCAATGGGGCCACTAAGATTTTTTGGACGAGCACTTTAAACGATTGTAGCTCCAATTAAGAAAAGAAAGAACTAAAGAAAGAACTGACTCGTTGCTTAACCGGCTCGTTACTCCCACGGCTCGTTACTCCCCCGTATTCAATAAATGACTAGACAACCCTGTGATAATAAGTTCGGGTGAAATATTGTTGTAACATAATGCCAGAGAGCGAGAGAGAGAGAGAGAGAGAGAAGAGTAACGAGATCCTCCCCTCTTCGATATGAAAAAGAAAAAAACGATTTTCATAAGGGAACGAAGCGGTCGAGTGCGCGGCTTCTAACTGGGAGATAGCGAGTTCGATACCCACCCAAGTCGCCATATCCTTCCCTGGGTCGGTGTATAACGTTACGTTCATGATTTTAAGTTAAAGTTAATGTTCATGTGCCAGATATTCCGCTCTAAGGTCCTGGCTTCGTAAAAGACGAAAGAGGTTAGAGAGAGAGAGAGAGAGAGAGAGAGAGAGAGAGAGAGAGATGGAACTAATGCCTGGTATTATCGGAGTTTTTAATTATGCAAAAATCCCCGATAAGGCCAGTTATCAGCTCCAGTGCTCCACAAATATTAAACAATCACTGACAACAAAGAGATAGGAGAGAGAAGGAGAGAGAGAGCCAGATAGAGATACTAAGAGAGAGAGAGAGAGAGAGAGAGAGAGAGAGAGAGAGAGAGAGAGAGAGAGAGAGAGAGTGAGTGAGTGAGTGACAAGACGATCTGAGACCGCTTTATCTTGACATGATTTTAAGATTTAATCATATTAACATCAAGTGTTCCCAGGTCGTCTTAGTCATTAGGTTTATGACCCTTTAAGCAGGTGGAGGCCAAACCATAAAAACCTGTCTACCAGCAGTCTCGGATTTGAACCCGCAAAGGAATACCTTCCGAATCTCAGCGCAGACGCCCCGACCCTACCGCTATTAGCGCTTTTTATGTTTAAGGCCCTACTTTTTACACAATATCGGAAAAAGATTTCCCTATCGATGCTTTGACGAAGTATTGCTTTTCTCTCATACCAACATCACCATCAGCCTACCTACAAATTCATTGCACTGGGCAGATCACGGCATACTGACGAACAAAGAGCAAGGAGATAGAAAGAAAAAAATATTTTTATTGATATAAGATAGATCTTTCCAAATCTTTTAAAAAGTAGGTTAATCTCGCCGGAGACCTGAAATTGTTTAAGGCTGCTTCATGTACTACCGGAGATCTACGACTTAGACTGGGTTCCATCCAAACCACCATCTGCTCAAGCGAGTTTCAAGCGAGTTCATTTTCCGGAGAATCAATTGCTATCGACGTATAACATCATGAGACCATTTATATTACAACTTGTCTTCTTCTTTTTTAAACAGAAGTATTTTTAATGCTAAGTTATGTTAAAAGCTTTTAACGTGGGAGAAATGTTCAAAAGAAAAACATTAATCCGTCCACCACTAGTAATGGAAGTTAATGGGCGATAGATTATGGAGGCTCTTAAGGAATGAAAAGATTGATTATGTTCGTATGTTTCGTATACATAGGGCAGGCATCTCTTGTGAAGCACTCTTAACACGATGGAAAAGACAGACGAAGCACAAACTTTATGCTGAGATATACCCAAATATTTGACCAGCCCTGCATATGAGGTCTTTAATGTGTCCCTCTATGATCTTAAGATAACGTGCAGGTGTAACTATAGTTTTCTCCTATTTATATCTAAATAACTACGACAATATCAGCAACAAACGTGAAAGATTTTAAAAAGGACATACTTTATTTATCAAAGGTATCTTTATTCCTACAATACAGTGCAATGTTTTTAGTATCTTTCTTCAACAGAAAAAGAAAGTCAAATATCCTAAAAATGCATTTGGAAAAAATATTGAAGTATTGAGTAGCATAATTATAATGATCATTACGCCATTAGGTTCAGGGCGAAATTTGATTACCTCATCCAGATGACCCGAAGGGCTAGTAATAATTTTTGAGATTGAGTATGTCTCAGTCATGTGTGCCTTTAGAGTAATCGTGCAATATGAATAAACTGTATACAACCGATGTAGGCAATCTTTGCTTTATCTAGTTATCAATCTAGACTCTTTCAGACTGATGACTAGCCGTTCACCCTTTAAAAGACTAGTCAGGGTGAATACAATATTGAACATAGGTTTACAATATTTGAAGACAAAACGTCTTTCTACTACTGTAGCTAGTCTGTTTAAGTCACAAAAGGCAACGCCTTTAATATAATTCTTAAACTTACTGCTCTCTACATAAAAGCTATTTACAACCTATTAGCCCTGGTCTTCATAAGTTAGGTACATGTTATTTCAAAGGTTCGCTCTTTCTTGTCAAAATTGTTTTTATGTCGCCGGTGTTGATTGTTACTTTTTCATCTTCCCCGAAGGACCGCAAAATCTGTCAGTTTGATTAATCGGATCTTTAATCATTCCTCTCAGGTAAAATGTCTGCATCGATTCTTGCGGTGCGGCTCAAGCCATATAAAGACAGACTATGGCTATAAACTGCAATAGAAGGCGAGTCAAAAGTTATTGGAGGAGCCGAAAATAGAAAGAAGCTGAATTTTCATTGATGCGGTTATAGTTTGACTTTTAAAGCAGACCAAAATAGATTCAAGCCCGACGTGACAAGCTCTTTAGTAGCCAGTGATTAATTTCATGAATTTTTTGTAGGTGGTGGTTTCATTTATAAAAGTATTATCCTATAAAATGGAGAAAACATTACAGTGTATTTGTTATTCAAAATTGATAATAAATATCGCTTTGTAAAAAAAAAAAAACAGGCCCAATATGCATTTTCCCTTTGCACAAAGTTAATACCCACAAATAGCTAGCTAGCTAATTATATGAGTATAGGTAAATATAATGGTAGGTAGATAGATAAGATAAATCGATTGATTGATAGATAGGGTACATAGATAATAGAACGATAAATGGGTGGATGGATAAATGGTTAGATAGATAGATAGATAGATAGATAGATAGATAGATAGATAGATAGATAGATAGATAGATAGATAGATAGATAGATAGATACCGTAGATAGATAGATATGCAGACAAATAAAATCAGTGTGACTTTTCATAAGATAATTTAAAAAAAACACCTGAGATTGTTAATATACAGATTTTGTACTTTTCTTTTTTCCTCATGCCACCATTAATCCAAGGGGACCCCGGTGGTCCTGGGGTAGAACACCGGCTTCCGACGCTAAAGGTCCGTGGTTCGAGTCCTGGCGATTTCGCTCCCTACTGGTTGGGTCTGTGTTAGTATAATGTGAGCGGTTGAGACAGGAGTCATGGTATCCCCGCTATGTCTCGTGTGTGGCAGCACATAAAATTGTTAGACCTCAGTCTTGGGCCCATCCACAATATAGCCTATATAGTACTAATGTTGAACGTTGAACCAACTCAACTCAATAACCATGCATTCAACTGAATTTTACAGAAAAAAATTGTGTTCGAATGCGCCAACCTTTCACACACAAATGTTTATTATTAAGGCAATAGGTTTCCTCAAAATATTGACATTGGTGTGACGGTTCTTTTTATCGACAGCTCAAGAGAGCAATGAGTTTTAGAGCGAGCGCTTCTATTTACACAATTATGTAACAGAGATCTTTGGAAATAAAAACGACCATTTTGTATAAGCGCTAATAAAACAAATGCAGACACACACTTCAGACAAATCTTTGAGTTATATGATTCCCGGTGCTACTGTTTTCGGTTGTCTTAAGTTTAGAGTTTTTTTTTTTTACTTAAAATGATAATTGCGTTCCAACGTTTTTAAGGAAGGATTAAGCTAACGCGCTCTACTGTAGCGGAAACTCAGTGGAATCATAAACTCGACCGATTCAGGGAGCTTCCAACCTTTATTTCAATTTTCCTTTCTAAAAGCCTTAGGCATCGTCTCGCTATTAAATGCCCACCCCACGTGTGTTCTCCATAGTCCTAAAAATTTAGAATCGATTTTTCATATTTTATCATCTCCCAAAAGTACAATGCACTTAACGGTCTCTTGTATAACTTCACTTTTTTATTTGTAAAATTTTCTTTGATAAATACATAATTATTTAGGGACCTCTGTATTTGTGATAAAAATACGACATGTTTGTACTTACCACGTTAGATATAAACAAGGGTAAAATGCACAAACAAGACGTAGCTTAGGTCTAGTCGAAACAATAGAGAAATAAAAAGACTTGTGACCAAACGTAAGCTACGTGATGTTTGTGCTTTCTACCCCAAGAAAGGAATGGTAGTTGGTAGCAAAATGGGGACAGAAACATTGGCACTAAAGAAATGGCGTCGAAAGTGCAACTGTGCTTACGACTACTCGTAAGCCTTTTTATTTTTATATCTTAGGACGTGTCGTAAGAGCTTACCACAACGTTGTAATTACGGCCCATGATAAAGCATACCTTAATTCCCCCCCCCCCCTCAAAAAAAAAAGAAAGAAAAGAAACTGAAAGGGGAAATGAATCAGAATACTAAAAGAAAAAAAGAAAGTGATGGAGAAGATAATTATTATGAACAGGAGATGCATCAAAAAACGGGCGTGTGGGCTTTTAATTGTAAGGGTTGTGGAGGGACAGCGAGCGGTTTTCCCTTCTGTAAACCTCAGAACATTTTGATTATTTTCGTTCTTTTTACCATTATCATGCAAGGACCAGGTCAAAACGAGGTTTAGCCTATTAACACTAGTTTAAGCCGGGTGACAAATCTTTAATACCCAATAACAAAAGTGGCGCTGATCTATAAAACACAGGTTCTTTTAGGCTTAGGTTTTGTTATTTTGGCTTTGTATGAGACAAATCGAGAGCTTAAAATCACGCGGCAAAGCTGCTTAAGTATTGGTCTTTCAAAAAAAAAAAATGCGATGAACAATAGCAGGATTAGCTTGCAGTTGTACTCACTTTGTACCAACACTGTGGGCTCGTCACGTATTGAGCGAGGGGCTTTCCTGAAATACAAGGATTATTAAATTGTAGATTTTGTTTAAAGAAGCAAAGTAGTTTAAAGCTTGTAAGTTAAATTACAACAAACAAGATTAGTCAGGACCTTCCTTTGGTCAGTAGGTAGTTGCGAAACCTAAAGCTCACACGAATAAGTAACTTCGCGTAGAAAATTACATTGAAAATAATTATAAACATAAAATTGTTTGAAAAATTATTTAAAACTGTTAAATGTTGAAATCTATACAAATCATTAGAACTGTAGCTATCAATCTTAATAACAAAAACAAACAATTTCATTCGATTTGACTACAGTTAAAATGGCAAGAAGGCAAATTTGTAGTACATGTATAAACAACACTGTCTCCACCCGGCTCCTAAATATGTCTTTCAAATTTAAAATAATCTGTTTGAAACAAAACTGTACACTTTATGTTCACCTTGTGAATGGATGAAGCAACAGGACCGCCTGAGCACAAGGCTGTAACGTCACAGAGACCACGTGATCAAAGCTCTGTCCTCTCAGCTGCCCTCCCCATTCCACTCTAAAACTTCATCACCTGTAGCATGATAGCAAAATGGGGACAGACACATTGGCACTAAACAAATGTCGAAAGTGCAACTGTGCTTATGATTACTCGTAAGCCTTTTTATTTTTATATCTTACGACGTGTCGTAAGCTTACCACAACGTTGTAATTACGGCCCATGATAAAGCATACCTTAATTCCCCCCTCCCCCCCCCCCCCCCACAAAAAAAACAAAAAGAACAGAAAAGAAAAGAAAAAGAAAGGGGAAAGGAATCAGAATAGTAAAAGAAAAAAAGGAAGTGATGGAGAAGATATTATGAACAGGAGATGCATCAAGATCCGGGCGTGTGGGCTTTTAATTGTAACAGAACATTTTGATTATTTTCGTTCTTTTTACCATTATCATGCAAGGACCAGGTCAAAACGAGGTTTAGCCCATTAACACTAGTTTAAGCCAGGTGACACATCTTTAATACCCAATGACAAAAATGGCGCTGATCTATAAAACACAGGTTCTTTTAGGCTTAGGTTTTGTTGTTTTGGCTTTTATGAGACAAATCGAGAGCTTAAAATCACGCGGCAAAGCTGCTTAAGTATTGGTCTTTCAAAAAAAAAAAATGCGATGAACAATAGCAGGATTAGCTTACAGTTGTACTCACTTTGTACCAACACTGTGGGCTCGTCACGTATTGAGCGAGGCGCTTTCCTGAAATACACGGATTTTTAAATTGTAGATTTTGTTAAAAGAAACAAAGTAGTTTAAAACGTGTAAGTTTAATTACAACAAACAAGATTATCCAGGACCTTCCTTTGGTCAGTAGGTAGTTGCGAAACCTAAAGCTCACACGACTAAGTAACTTCGTATAGACAATTACATTGAAATTAATGATAAACATAACATTGTTTTTCTGTTAAATTTTGAAATCTATACAAATCATTATAAAAACAAACAAGATCATTCGATTTGACTACGGTTAAAATGGTATGAAGGAAAATTTTGAGTACATGTATAAACAACACTATTTCCACCCGGCTCCTAAATATGTTTTTCACATTTAAAATAATTTGTTTGAAACAAAACTATACAATTTATGCTCACCTTGTGAATGGATGAAGCAACAGGACCGCCTGAGCACAAGGCTGTAACGTCACAGAGACCACGTGATCAAAGCTCTGTCCTCTCAGCGCCTCCCCATTCCACTCTAAAACTTCATCACCTGTAGCATGAGTGGGTAAAACAGAGTGCTGCTCAAGAATGCCTAGTGTTGACTTTTACACTAATTAACATCTACTTCATAAAAAGGGGTAAATACCATGTTTTACACACACACACACACACACACACACTCTCAAAGACACACACACATCCGCCCAAAGTTAAAATATTTACGAAAGTGAATACAACTATTATTAATTACAAATTCTGACCATGTTAGTGCTCCTATCTAACATAGCATCTATTACCTAACTGCAAAAAGTCTTTCATTTACAGAGAAAATACTTAACAAAGATATTTGTTTCTTCACGTTTTCTTTCGCAATTTCCCTTTATATTTTTTGTTGAACTATAAAAAATCTTTCTTTTAAATGTTTAACTCCTTCGTGGCATACAACGTATGCCGTACGTCCGATTTTTTGTGACAAGATGCCAATCCCACGAACAGTATACGGCTATTTCGTCTTTGACCCTTACACGTACAATGCACGTCGTGTTTTTGACTGCATAAGAGAGGCACTGAATGCAAAGTAATTAAAAAACCGTTTGCATAGTTGAATTTAGCGATGTTGAAAATGTACGAATCATACCACTCTTCAATTTTCGAATAAGGCCCGCCATGACGACTGAAAATATATCTGCCACGAAGGGGTTAACAAGTTTTTATGCTCACCCTCGTGGACTTTGGCTCTTAGATCAGAAGCGGCTGTAGCGACCAGAGCTCTGCACACATACAGGTTGTCCTGGACTCCGCCAGATATGTGGAGTCCGAACTGCGGTTCTGAGGAGACAGTGGAGCATCACTACTGTAAGAAAACTTGTGGGGAAACTTGTTCATTATCAAGGAAAATACTTGCTTTCTTTTTTTCAGTGGTTTGTTTGTTTTTTGCTTGTTTTGTTTTGTTTTGTTTTTAGTAGTGAAACGCGTATTCTCAGTTCGAAGCCTAGCCTGAACAAATACAATATGACCATAACAAAAGAGCTTTCAGCAAATAAGTTGTATCTCTAGAGATTGTCTACTTACGCACTATCCCCTTGTTTCTTTATGCTGGAGGGATAAGATAAATAAATCAATACCAATGACGCTGTGGAATGCATCGCATGATCGCACCGCTATTGACTCGCATTTTTTACAAGGGCAGAGGTCGGCAGTGATCGTTGTATTCATTCGCACGAGTGCAAACAGCAATAAATGGCGCTAGAGCTTGCCTCATTTTTTATAACTAATGACTAGAGGATAATAAGAAAATAATGATAGACAATGCGTCTTGCAACCCATGTTCAAATATCATTACTTCAAAATCTACCATGGGTGTTTCTGAAATAATATCATTGGATATCTAGCTGCACTTCACCCCAAGATACTTTCAAACAAAACAGTGTATTTCATAATTTGTCAATGAAACGATTCCTTATTAAATTCCAAAAAAATCAGTAAAAGGTTATTAAATAGAGATAATGTGTAGGCAGCATTTCTATTAGTTTCTCCCTCGATAATTAACAAATATGGTGGTGACATTATTGTGTCTTTTTTAATCCATGGACTGGCCGTGGCATTTTTTAATATTAATGAGTTGACCAATCCAGCCAGCTGACGTACAAAGTTAGATTATCTATTTTTCCACAAACGTTCAAGCCAGATAATAGAGGCGAAATACCAAATTCACTGTCTTTAATTCAAAATACATATATTTTTTAAGTTTGAACCGCCCAATACATTTTCAATGTATGAAAATAAAAAGTATCATTTAATCAGATGTACAATCCATAGGGTAAACAAAACTTTGAAAACGGCTCAAATGTTAGCGAAACCACATTTTCTTTACAAAAACAACCACTGACCTTTGGGATGGTGCGGCAAGGTGACCAGGTAGGTGTCCTGGAATCCGGCTCTGACCCACTTTTGAAGAGACGTCTCCCCCAGCATCTTGGGGGACGCGCGGCCCTGAGGTTTCACCTGAGTAGGCGGAGAGGGGAAACATGAAAGTCATCTTTGTGAGTATACTTCACTTATTCCCATGATTGATAGCTTTCAAAACAAAAGTAGCATCTGGCATATCAATACATAGAAATGATGAAAAAGAAAAGTGCAAAAAACGCCTTACAAACAGGAGGGAAAGCAAGATATATCTCAAAGTGATAAGTAATTAACTCGAAGTCTCAATACGCTTTGTTACAAAGTTTGACTAGTTTGTTGAACCCCAAGCAAGTTATTACGGTGCAGAATGTCTTGGATATGGCCTAATGGTAGAGAAGAAGTAATATCACGAATCTTCATTCTCGAGTCTATTCTTTGCAGAGAAAGCGAAGCTGCTTCTTGGCTCAATGTCTCTTTGACTCTTCAGGGCAAGATCCCAAAATTCTCGGTCATATTCTAGTCATATTTAGATAAGTGCTTGTAAAACCTTTAGGGATACCGTTACGGAAACAAAATTCTTTACCTGCAGCGAGTGGCCATGTAGCGAGTCCCCGGATCTGGAGTTAGTGTTGACAGGAGAGCGCAGTAAGCCACGCCCACTGTCCCGGCCCCTCACTTCATTGGTCGAGCCCAAACTAAGGCAGCTGCTGTTGAGGCTGAAAGCGTCTTGGCGAATGGTTCTGAGGAGTCCAAGAAAATGGACTAACATTTATAGAATAACTACATACATAGAATTTCTTTCACAAGCTGATTATTGCTACTATACCTAAGATAGTTGATTGTTTGATTATGACAATTAAAGCCCTCAGCCTTTATCAATCCAGAATCCACATAAGCAAAATTAAAGATTCGAAAATTGTAATTCCTTTATTCTCCTTCAAAGAGCACTTTAAAAATTGTATGCGGCATCATTTACATACGATCACAATCAACATTTTAAAGCATGAGTGGGGCAAAAATATACAACGTGAAACTGAAACACTTATTCATCACTAAACCAATGTTCATACGAAATGAGCTTGATGATAATTTTTTTATCAAATTGTGGATGGGTTATACAGGTTATGTTATACTGCCCCCCCCCCCCCAAACAAAAACAAAAAGCTAAAAAGAAACAACAAAAACACACCTAAACAAAAACAATAACAAAACAAAAACACACGTACACACAGAGAGACATTGAGAGAATCGATTTGGCGTGGTTGTGCAAGATACCATATGTTTGGTCTCAGCACAATACTCTATGAAAGTCAATGTACATTAATCGCTGTTTCGCGCACTTTCAGAATGGGCATGGTATAGTGACAATTCCTGTGTATAATGTGTACGAAAAAGACAAAGCAGCGGATACATCTACAGAGAAAAAAGGGATGAGTATAAAAGAGGAAAATAAATGGAGGACAAATTGAAATGCATATAGTATAGTCAAACACCACGACAAAAGGGACAAGGTATGCACAAATAATATCTCAAAGAAAAACATATTTGTGACGTGTCTGTCGCTCTGTCGCTCTCTCTCAAAGAAAAACATATTTGTGAAGTGTCTGTAGTTATGTCGCTCTCTCTCTCTCTCTCAAAGGAAAGAATATTTGTGACGTGTATGTCGCTCTCTGTCGCTTTCTCTCTCTCTCTCTCTCTCTCTCTCTCTCTCTCTTTCTCTCTCTCTCCCAATCTCTCTCTGTCTCTCTCTTTATTTTCTTCTAATCTATTTAATTTGAAACAGACCGCAATTCTCATGATAAGACAGGCTACCTGAATGTGGCTGGGGAGCGGGGCAGGGACGGCGACGCCGTGCCTCTGTCGGACATACTGCTGTCACGGAACGAGGAGAACGTGGTGGACGTGGATGTCGTGTCGGCGATGCCCAGCCGTCCCTCGCTGATCGGGCTGGCTTTCCAAGCACCTGGGGGAGTCCATGGAGCGAAGAGTTATGTCACAAGCTCAACATCATTATTCCTGTCTTTTGGGCATTGCTCTCTATCTCTCTCTCACTCTCTTTCTCTCATTCTCTCTCTCCATCTCTTTCTGTATGTATCTCTCTTAAAATTTTCTCTATGTCTCTCTCTCTTTCCCTCTTTATCTTCATCTATATACTCATTTAAGTCGTTTATGTTTACTCACCAATTCTCTGTCTTTCACTTATGCTACTCTCAACCCTTTTATCCTACTTTCTCCCTTTCCAGTAAAAATTAAATACTTCCTTTTGGAAAATAAAACCATGGCGAGTCTTACATGAGGTGAGGGAGTTGCTGTGACATAGCAATGACCTTGTGACGCTGTCTCGCCTCTGACCTTCACCCCTGACGACGAGGTCAGTGCCGAACTGGCGGGCAGGAGACTTGCACCTGTCCCTGGATGAGCTCAGCCTGTTGATGTCTATCAGAGACTCAGCACTACGCTGGTCTTGGCCTGGAGGGAGAAAAAGAAGCGAATTAAAGGGATTACATTTTTTAAAAATAGAACACATCGACATTATCGCGGATATTGTTGTTGCAGTTCGTAATAGTGATGTTGCTACGAGAATAACAGCCATGCGTAAGTGTTTTAAAGCCTTGTAAGGTAAAATTCCGTTTAATTTCGTAGTGATTGCAAAATAAGACAAATCATTATTCGTCCCGATATGTTTTTACACTTGTAATGTGGGAACACTTGGTGTTAAAATAGAATTAATAGAAACCATACGACATCACAAACTGTCTAATGTTCGCCAAATAGGAAGGCATGACAGCCAAGATCAAACGGTCTTAACAGGCAGAATGGACAGAAGAAGAGGGAAAGGCCGACCCAGCAGGATGTGGTACGACGACAGACATTTTTTTTTCAAAAAGCATTTGTAGCACGTGAGTGTAGCTTTCAAAATGTCCCTACGAAGAGACATTGTCAAAGATGTAATAACATGTTCCTTACTCCTAATCAAGTACAATGCTTTGACTACAATGTATCGATTCAGGTACTTAAGTTCATTTTTTGGAAATTGTTGTAAGAGACATCATTTGACTCATGTTGACTGACCCCTCATCCAATTGTTATAACCAGATACCAATACACGTTTGAATGAGACGAGGCAGTGAAAAGAAGCTTCCGAAACGTTAATTGTTGCTCGGTGCTGAACCTTGAGAGAAAAAGATTGGAACACCAAGTCTAGAGATTCAAGAGCAGGGTACCATCAGAGAATCGCGCTGGGAAATAGAATCATTGATACTTAATTGTTATACTTTGTATTGTAATAGATTTACCCGTCCCTTTTGAACACACGTTGAAGAAAAATTCGGACAAACCGTACAGAAGTTGCTTCATTTTATGTTACTTTGTGCCAATGCAATTATGGAAAATTATGGTAGCACTTTTTTCTGGGTATGACGCCTCATATATGGCAGATGAACTTAGATAAAAGGACCACTAGTGTGTCTACTCCTTTTATCCTCCCAGACACAAAAATACCATTGCTACGAATCGTTCAACAATATCGTGTCCTTTAAACCGTTATAATAGTAACAACCTAAGTCCTGAAATTCATCATGTTTACTGTAACATTACTGTCATCTCATCATAATCATCATCATCATCATCATCATCATCATCATCATCATCATCATCATCATCATCATCATCATCATCATCATCATCATCATCATCATCATCACGATCAACAACATGATGAATGACTAATGAAGCAACAAACTTGAAGTTGCTTTTTGTTATATGATTAATATGCTCTTTGTTATGATCGCTTTCTACCTCCATTTCTTCATGAATGCAGCTATCCTCAACCACACCCTCACGTTCATATCGCTATTATTATCTTTAAAGGCCTCTCCCATAATGATGACCTGGATAGTAATCCGCACTTCCCTCATCCTTCTCATCACCAAAGCACTACTTGCTGTGTACACTTAAAAGGAAAATTCGACCGATGTGACTGATATTAATTTTTTTTATAAACAACATTGTTTATATTTTTAATGAGTGTTGTTTCTTATTATACTCACTTGAATACAGTGTAGGCCTCTGAACCACATTTACATCCATTTTAATATGAAGCACTAAACTAAGAAAACCATCTTGTCACATGTTAATGATGAAGCACAGTAATTGACATAATTAAAAACTATTTTTAACATATAAACGCCATGTTTCGTGGAAATTGGCTTCCAATAATTCGCAAACTTAAACATTATTTACATTAAAATTCTTGATTGATCTAATAAACTAAAACAATCTGGTAAAAGGAAAATGCGTCGAATCCACACAGTTTTCCCCCACACCTCGATCAAGTATCGAGTGTACATGGCCAAGCTTGCTCGCTCTGTAGGTCACTTGACTCATAAACACTCTTTCTACAATGACATGATTTTAACCAAACTAGTTTGTGATTGCAAACCACTACTGCTATTATTAAAGATTCACTGATGTTATGTATTAACTACTCTCTGTACACAGTATCGATCGCATATAGACAGGCCTATGTATCTGTGTTTATTTTTATCAATCCCTTTCTATGCGATCTGGATCAAAGATTATCCTTCTCACGTTTCGAATACATCCCTCCTTTCTCTCCACGCCTGCAAGCGCGTCTTGTTCTCTCATTGTGAGGAATGCCCAGTATCTATTACTGTACGTGACGCTCTCTTTCCTTCGCTGCTTATCTCTCTGTCTTTCTAGCTCCGTCAGCCTATCTGTCTACACCAAACATTCGTGCTAATGTTTCAATATATTTACTTGTCTGGCTATTTCTATATTACTCGTATAATTATGGATACGATGTGGGCAGCGCTAGTCGAGTTGACAATCCCTCCATATTGTACACTGCGATCCATCCATCCATCTGTCGACCTGATAATCAAATGTTTGTTAATCCACCCATCTGTCGGGGCGGGCTCAAGTTTGCAAACAAAAGTGACAAGTTGCTGGAGAATAGATCTAGGAGTATTTTTCCCTTTCTTTTTAACAGACACTTCAACTAGCTAAAGAATGTTTGTTTGGCCGAAACCAGGAAGCCACAAGCCAAAAACAAAACAACAGTGATACCAAGGCACAACCAAATGATATTATTATTTTTAGTAATTGAGGATAATTTTCCCTTTCCATCCTCACTATAATGTTGTCTTGAAATAATCGATGACTTTATACAAAGAATGATTTTATTTTAAGTAAATGGTATGAACGGATGGTTATTTGGGATAAAAAAGGAGATAGTGAGAAGGGAATCGCGATGGTTTTAAAGGAGTTAGAGTGCAGACAAAGTTATTTTTTACGAGAGGATTATCGTAACCAATCAGCAGAGAAATCTTACATCGATAATCATATTTTAAAACTATAAATATAATATTCAGGCAATCTTCACAAAAAAATAAGACAAATAATCTTTCTGCAGCCAAGTGTAAACATAGACCATTCTTCAAGTTGCTGTGCAGAAAGGTTTTTTTTTTCTGAAATATCCTGAAAAATACTCTAATGAGTAGTAGACGGTAGTTTTTTCATCCTATAACAGCAACACTACCTCTGATGTGGCTCGAACGCGCGTTGATTAGTTTCACGGTAAAACTCTATCGACTGATTTATTCAACTCACCAGCCAAGCCTAGGACTGTTCAAAGTTATCTCGCTCGTATCTACCTCCTTGCACGTGGGTCAATGTTTGTCACAATGAAAGCGATGCGGACCAGCCCTCTCGTAAAATACTCTATCTATCTCCCTCATTGATCCGTTCTTTTGCCTTCGACTCACTAGTGAGCTATTTGTACAAGTTTTCATTCATGTATTAAACTCCGGTGTTGGGTGTGGGATTTAGTTTCTAAGCTTCAATTTGCTTTGAATTATTAGTGACTAATGTTGTTTAATTCGACTAATAATTTTTGTGTTATCAAGACAAACTTTATCTCTCATTGACATTAACGGTATAGGCAATCATAAATCTCATTAGTTGTGTAAAACGGACCACAAATTTCTAGCAAGTCCCCTTGTGGGGCAAGAGAAAGTGAAAGACATAAGAGCTTTATCGATGTTATGGACGAGAACAGCGCCGTCATAATTTTACTAATTCGAAGCGGTTTCTACTAATGGACCTTTTGTTGGTTTTTGAATTGACCAAGAGGACAGAATGTGAAATCTGAATATCAGAAATATAATTATATTTAGCTGTATAACGTGTATTTTTTGTCTTTTCGCTGTCTTCTGCCCCTCCCCATCCACCTTTTCTTCTTCTTCTTCTTCTTCTTCTTCTTCTTCTTCTTCTTCTTCTTCTTCTTCTTCTTCTTCTTCTTCTTCTTCTTCTTCTTCTTCTTCTTCTTCTTCTTCTTCTTCTTCTTCTTCTTCTTCTTCTTCTATCTTTTATCCATCTACCTCATTCTCTTTCCCTACCTTCAATTCACCTTAAATTACGTCATCCATCACGCATCTTTCTGTCTATCTCTCTCTCGCTCACCTATTTTCTATTATTCCTGCGTAATTCACCTATCATGTTAATCTTCAATTACCTGATCGAAGTAACTTCCTCCGCTGTCTTTTCTCCTTTCTCCTCCTCATGGACATTTTCCTCTCTAGAATTAAACTCTCAAGGCTGTCATCGTCATCATCCAGATACCTATTTCTGGCTGCTCCCTCTTTATCAATGCCATTCATGGTGTTGCCGTGGTTGTCTGTGTCAAGGCTACGACTGCCTTTGATTGCCACCAGAAAACTCGCTGACTCGATGGGGCCACATTTCTTCGTGTCAGGCTTTGAGTTTGTGTCCACAGGGAGAGATCTCCGCCTCGGCTGACGCCTACCCTCTGGCCCACTCTTTGCGCACGCACCGGAAACGGAACTAAGTTTCGGATCATTTCCCCGCTCTATTGAATGGCGCCTATCAGATTTTGTCTCATAGCGCTGCTGGTGTTGGTGGTACGAGCTGCGAGGCGTCGAGTGATAATGTTGCTGCTGCGGATGAGACTGTTTGGAATGCTGATCGTATATGTTGCGGTTGCTAGCAACGTCATGGCCATTATTGTTTATGTGGGGTAGCGTGCGACTCAGACTTTCTCTGTGCCCATCATATATTGGTAGTGAGTTGGCGTGTGGTAAGTATCGTCTCCGGGTCAACTCGTTGTCAGTGCGACTTCCTGAAGGGCAACGTTCGCTGTCGTTTTCTCCTTCATTGTTTGTGTCGTTACCGTAACACTGTCATTGAGAAGACAAGTGGCAAACATATGAGACATTTCATTGCACCCTCTGATTCATAGGAATATATATTATGGATGCACGAGGTAACGCTCATGCCCCCCACCCCCCTTAAAAAAAAATAAAATAAAAATAAAAACAAAACTAAAAAATAATAAAAGCAAACGAACAAAGGTTAGCAGAAAAAGGAATAAATAAGAAGCAACAATTTTATAAATTGACTTCGTTCAGTGATTCAGTGTCATAAACGTACAAACATAATTAGAAAGGGGGATTGCGCAGCCAAAGAACAGAAACTATTAAGAGCATGATAAATGGTAAATGGGGGGGGGGGGGGGGGGGAAGGAATGATGAGGATGAAAAAAAAAGGGGGGGTGTAAAAAAAAAGGGGGGAGGGGGAGAAGACTTCAATCGAGATATGTTAAATTGAAAATTTAAGTACCCAAAAGTGCAGTCCACTTGGCGCGTTATCAATAATAAAAAATATTAATGACAACGCTGATAAGCGAAATATCATTACCCTTTATTCTTCAAATATCTAGACGTCTCGACATTAAAAATGATATTTCGGTAGAAACAATAGGAGATTTCGTTAAAGCAAAAATACAGCAGTCATGATAATAATGTAATCTATATGGGTAGAATCAATTCTTGTCTTCCAATTAGCGATGTTTATTTACACATACGAATGTAATATCAGGTGTTGAGTACTAACGAGTGAAATGTAGTCGATAAAAGATTACTATTAAAAAACTAAAAAATTGTTAGAAAAGAGACCATTAGATATTATATGGGAGACGTATACCCGGCTAACATATATATCTATTCTTATTGTATCTGACTAAAACATTACCGTGCTGCTGCCTATATCTGTATCCAAGACAAAGTCTCTATCAAAGTCACTCCTGTCTGCGCCATCGTAGTCGAAGCGGTCATCGTCTCTCCGGAAGTCGTCGTCATCCACGTCCATGGAGACCAGGGAGAGCTTCTTCCTGACCCCGCCCACCGGGCCAACGTCCGCGGCGGTGTCTGGCTCCAGGCCGTGGTACCAGCCGCCGGTCCGGCACAGAACCTCGCGCTTGGCCAGGCACAGCTT
Source organism: Elysia chlorotica (assembly GCA_003991915.1). Lineage (NCBI taxonomy): Eukaryota > Metazoa > Mollusca > Gastropoda > Plakobranchidae > Elysia > Elysia chlorotica. The sequence goes on from RQTK01001328.1 coordinate 72,744, forward strand.
GCAGCACCACCGCCGCCGCAAACTCTGGGAGGGGTTTGGGGGGAGGGGGGTATCTTGGGTCAGTTTTACCCTTCCTACATTCCCGGAGACAGCTATAGCTTACGCAAGCGCTATATAATTGATGAGATAAGTTACAAAAGTAGATAAGTCGCCCATGAGCGATTCATAATAGTCGAAGAATTTTTGTCGTCTTCTTTCGGGGTTTTTTTAAAATTTGATTTAAAGACCAGGGCTCAATTTGTATGCGTTCGTTTCTTGTTGTTTCTTTTCGCTGTTTTTGTGTGTGTGTGTGTTTTTGGCTGCCATTTACAACTTTTATTTTTCTTTATATTGTGTATTTAAACTTCTTGCCACAGCCTGCGTAGTAAAAAATAAAATAATACATGCATCATTAACCCACTTTTAAAAATATCAATTAAGCCTCTAGTTGACTCATTTTACATCCATTGATTTCAAAGGATTCGATACGGGGACGGTAACTTTGTCCGTAAAAGTCAAGTTTGAAACACTAGCTTGGAATCGAACCCTAAGCCTCATTCTCAAGAGCTAGTTTTTTAATCAACTGAACACTGAGTTTGACGTTCCAGTTTTATTTTCTATTGTCCACCACAAGCATGATGAATCCAACCTGGGATTCTATGTTGTAGCATTAATTAGTGTCATTTTATTTTCATAATTCTAGTACTAAACTGGAAGAAACAAAATTAGTTGCGTCCAGTCAGGGAAAATGTAATAAAAAATATCTTACCTTAAAAACTAAGACAAAGGCACGATACTGGTAAAGGTTATCATTGAGTTAAACCTATAGTTTTATTACGATCTATTACAGGCTGTATTTTTATCTAGGATCGTTTCCAATCGGGCATTATGTCATGTTATTTTTTGTTACAGGTGCATACGTTCTCAACAGAATGCTTATAGGATCAATATAAGTCAACTCTGCAACTTTATTTCTAGGTAGAATAATTAAAAAGGAAAAAAATAGCTTTTTCTTCTTTATGATTCCCGATCATTTGAAATAAAATACAACTAGTATTATAATTGGAAAAATAGGCTCTCTGGTAGGTTCTAAGTGCACAACGCATTTTTTGTGCTCTCTTTTGGACTGCTGTTACTGGATTGGACGTTCGAGATTTGCTGTTCAATGCGGCCCACGCCAAAACATACCTTAAGATTGTCAGAAAATCATTTTTAATTGCGACAATCCTAAGGTTTGAAATGTGAGTTGAGTTACAGAGGGCTGCCCTATATCCAGGAACCCACCTTTCCACTCTTGTTGCTGCGGCGAGGCTTGGAGAAGTCCCCGCACTGTTGGCACACCCTCTGCTGGCAGTCATGACACAAGCGGCCCACCCCGTCCGCGAACTTGGTCTTGAAGCAGAGCCTGCAGAGGCGGAGGTCCACAACCTTCCGGTCCGGCCGCTCGCGGTGTTTGAAGGAGAGTTCCTCCTCCATGTTCTCCAGCTCTTCTTTGAGGCGTCTGGGGAAATAACGCGGCACGGTTGGCAATGTATGTATTACATGACACAGGGTTGGGAATAACACGATGTGCAAATGTTTTAGTACAAAAATGCTGTAACGATTTCAGTTGATATATTTTTTCTAACAGTGCAATCTTCGCTGTGATTAATCTTACGTTCTTTTTATTTCCCGTGAAATCTTACTAGGAAAAGCTTTTTTAATCCAACAATGGCTTGTCAGATGGCAACCGATCCTATCGCCAACCATAACCTGAAGTCAGTGTCAGGCTGTTTATTTGAGCTCAGAGCTCTAGCAACAAAGCCTTTCGGTGCAATATTTTAATAGTTCCAGCAAACGGCTGTGTGTTCACAGCACTGAGGACAGGAAACCGAGATTTTTACACACGATTTTTACATCCTATGACGCGTTCTCATAAAATCATTTCGCCTGTTTGTTCTAACGCTAGATGGTCAAACAGGTAATTGTCAAATTACGAGGCAATAACTTAGGTAAAGCACATCCAAAAAAGTGACCAAATAATGTTTATACTGTATTCTTGTATTCTCGACACTTAGCTTTACTGCGACATTAAAATCTAATTTACGTAACTATGTCGTTAAACATCAATTATTTTAAAAAAAAAACAACTGGGGATTAGCTAAAGCTAAAGCAACATTGTATTATATTAATGCACTTACACTGTGGAATAGAGCGCTGTTGTTTCAAGTTTTTGTCTTAACGCGCACTTAACGTTAATTACTGGGGCATGTTGTAAATAATTATGTGTCGATTTAGTGAAACAGTGAAAGACGACTTTATAATATTGCTTGAGAAATATTTTTACGCTGTATTTTTTCCCAATTCATTAGAGTATTGAAAAACACGTTTCGGTTTGTAAAATTGCACTTTGCACTTTGCCAATTATAACAAAAAACATTGAAGGGTTCTTTAATGTCTACGCAACGTCCCACAAAACAGATGAAGGTGGACACCGCTGGTAGAGGAGTCTAAGCGTACATGCGTCAAGTCAAGTGAGTCAGGTAGATTGTTGAACACTGTATACTTACTGAACTCTGTTGGCCTCCTGGCGGTCAAACTCCTCCTGCCGTTTGATGACATCATTGATCACGTGGATCTCATCTGGGGTCAGGTGCGACAGGTCAGGTGATGGGGGTAGCTCTGGCATGTCAGGGACTTTGAGTTCCTCCTGACTGGCCTTGGAAGAGTTCCACGGCTTGATTACCTGACATAAAAGATGTTTGAACAAAGATTTCATTATGGCACCTTGTCCTAATTTCGGTTTAAAGTTGAATTCAGATTAGCTAATTTTGAGGGATTGTTGTAGAGATTTGACAAAGATCACTCTCCATAGAGTAAAAATAATAGCGATCAGTGCACAAACTAATATAAGTCCATATATTACTACTACTACTACTACTACTACTACTACTACTACTACTACTACTACTACTACTACTACTACTACTACTACTACTACTACTACTACTACTACTACTACTACTACTACTACTACTACTACAACTACTATTTTACTACTGCTTCACATACACACACTGTTTTCTTTATTTTATCTACGATTTTAAATCTTTCATCGAAAAACGTACAAAAGGTTTTTTGATAACTCTTCATCGAAGTATGCTTATGGCAAAGCGCTATGTATAAGCACCTCTACCCTTCGTTGCTCACCTTTTTTAGCAAGAAGGACATTTTTGTCAGCTGGAGACATTCCCTCAGTCTATACCATTGACAAGTGTATACAAGAGCAGAGTAATAGGACACTAGATCAATAGGCGGGCCCGGGGAAGCGCCCGCGGCGGTATGACAGGTGGTCAGCAGAACATCCTTTCCGCCCTGGGTCGATGGTTTGTCCAGGGAAAGACAATACTCGCCACTCGCTAATCACCGCGCCCTTCCTGGTTACCCGCGGGTCGAGCTGCAAACAAAATAGATGGAGATTTATTGTGGGATAACGATTGCATTCGTCACGGTTGAATGAATGTTGCTCATCTCACCAGTCACAATGTAAAGGGCTGTGGGATAGTAAATTAGAAACTGCAAGCTGATTCATTTTGGTCCCTACTGTCTTGTGTGTACGGTACATGCACCTGTAAAGTGAGACGCAAAAGAATGTTTTAAAAAATGTACAGCTAGAAGCATGCGTAAGCTGTTTCTCGCAATAATTATTAATACCAGTAAATAATAGGAGCTGGTTGTACGAGTACAGACATTATGGACAAATAACGTCTGCGCGTGACAGTTTTGCTCAAGCACATGCATGTTTTAGAGAGAATTGTCAATAACAATAGTTTTACATGCTAAGCTATATTTTGTGTGTTGTTAATAGTGAATGGACAGAGGAAGGAACTTGTTAACATTACCTGCATGAGCAAAGTAAGTGTGTAAAGTGTTTGACATAAGGCATATTTTATTTGTTCCATTAAGACCAAGGTTGATATTTAAATATAGAAATAACTTTACTGAAATGCCATACATTCAGCAAATGACACTTGGAACTCATCCAGTAGAAACCTGTCTCAACAGCTCCATCCACCGAGATGGAAAATGCTTTTTAATTTTGTTTTTTGTTTTTTATCGCTCTTAAAAATAAAATACATCATCTAAGATTTTAGAACAATAGCTGTTTGGTCTGGGAATACAAATAAGTGTTAGGAAAGTAGTTATCGAGAGATGCGAAGAGATTCCCCGTTTTATCCCCTTAATTCCCATTTACTTTTTTTAAACAAATCGAAAATCTCTCTTTACAATAATGGAGGTAACTAAATTTATTTCCTTTACTTTTCTCCACTTGTTTCTGTTTCTCTGTCTCTTTTTCTTGTCATCATTGTCTATATAGTGCTCAACAGGTGTGAATTTTTCTTTAAATACCTGTGTATATGGTGTAGCTTGAACGACGACTTGTGGGGTTTGCATCTTGTTTTGAGCTCGTTTTCAGTCAGTCCTATGTATGTATCTTTTCAAGCTACATCATAAGATGCACGACACAAAATTAAGCAACCATATTCATTTGCAAATTGAAAAACAAAAACACAGAACACCAAATACAGTGGGAAATCATAGAAAAAGTAAAACCATACAAAGAAGCGGAAAATGAGTGTTACTTATGTTCAGAATAATTATAAGTACCAAAATTTTTCCTGCCCGTGAAGGCAACAACATTGAACAAAGGAAAGGAGATATTTTCACACAGCCCACGTAGGAAACATTTTGTAGGAAAAGAGTAGCGACTCTAGAGTTTTTAGCTATATCCTGCCCTCTTCATATTTCTCAGCCGGGGTACGATATTTAAAGGCACATGTCTATTGAAATCAAAAGAATTTTTTTTATTGATTAACAATAGTAATTTCTTGAGAAAAGTACCAGAAATCAACATAATCATTTTATACGGAAACTTTTTGAAACAATCCGACTGTTTTGTTCGCTGTATAGTCATGTCAAGACCTTTAACCGTCAATATTATTGGTGAAACTTTACTCTTTTTGCATTAAAACATGGGTTTTTGACGGTGATTAGAAATCCCTCGTAATAACAATTAGAACAAATAGAAGAATATGGTTTAAATGAAAGAACAAACAGATTAACACAGACAGCGATAGTGACAAATGCGCTGAATAATGTTTGCTAGAAACTTCTAAAAAAATCTACGAAGTGATTTAACTTAACTTGTTTATTTGTAAAAGACAATGAAAAAAAAACCAAATGATTTGTTTTAAAAATATAGATAGACTAGTGTATCGCAAAAAAATTTAATAATATAGTAAAATGTATACCTCCAACTATGTTTTCTTCTTTTTCTCAATGCTACGTTGACTGCATCTGTTAGTCATGCCGTGTCCATGGTACATGCACTATACACAGATTGTTTTCCTACAATTAGATCCAGATCCCCATTTGCTTGGTTTGGTTTTACAAAACGCAAAATTAATTATTAGCTCTTTCAATCAATGATTAAGAAGCTTGAATACAAGATGTGCAAAACCCGGAGATAGTTTTTCAGTTACTGTTTTATTTTTCCTCCGGGACTATGTGTAATCAATTCTCATGGTCTTTTGGTCAGATAACTATGTCACATCTCTGTCCATAGCACGAAATCATGACTATGATTGTATTTCTGAGAATGCTGGTATAAACAGATTTCTAAATATTCCATAAAAAACTAAAAATCTGCCTTGAGAATATAGTAGACTTTTGATAAAGACGAAGCTCTGCTTTGTTCAGACACTTCTATAAAAAAATAGGCAAATGTTTGGACAAAAATATAGATGAAATCGATCTATAAGATAGATAGATAGACAATAGATAGATAGATAGATAGAGAGATAAATAGATAGATACATAGATAGATAGATAGATAGATAGATAGATAGATAGATAGATAGATAGATAGATAGATAGATAGATAGATAGATAGATAGATATAGATAGATAGATAGATAGATAGATAGATAGATAGATTGATAGATTGATAGGTAAATAGATTGAACAATAAAGGAAGAAAGAGACAAATAGATATGATGAAGAAAGGGAAGTAGAGAAAGAGATCAAGAGAGAAAGAGAGAGATAAAGAGAAAGATAAAGACAAAAGGAAGAGAACATTTAGAGAAAGGGAGATATAGAGCGAGAGAGAAAGAGAGATAGAGGGAGAGAGAGAGTGAGAGTGAGTGAGGAGAGAGAGAGAGAGAGAGAGAGAGAGAGAGAGAGAGAGAGAGAGAGAGAGAGAGAGAGAGAGAGAGAGAGAGAGAGAGAGAGAGAGAGAGAGAGAGAGAGAGAGAGAGCCGAGGGAAACACACAGATATCTTTTTTTTTTTTAAAGATTTCGCTGTAGGGTTTCTAGCATTTGTACTTTTCAAGACTAAGGCTTGAGGTTACATGGTACTATCGGAGTTTAATTTCTATAATACCGTTTAATTTCCGACGGATGTCATCCTTTGCACCTGTAACATTTTCCTTTTATCTTTGTCCTTTATTGAATGTGTCCCCATGCATTCTGCTTGTCTGCTTCCAGTTTTTTCTTTCTTCTTCCAATCACACTAATTCTTACATCTATTGTTTTTCTTCCCTTTAACTGTTTATGGCCTACCGTTTTGTTTAGCCTTTGTTATTCGGGTTTCCCCACATTAAAATTGTATTGTTTCCTATATTTGTCTCCATTCCCTCACCATAGCTATCGGTATTTGACTAATTTTATCACTCTATATTCCAGCTATTTCCTATATTCCTCCTTCTCATTATCTTCAATCCCAAAAGAAATGTGTAATATGTTTCTATGAACTCTTTGAAGCTATCCCCTACCTTTGGATAGCGAACTGCCTTTATGTGGCAGTAGGTTCGTCTCCCAATCTGTTTGAAACCCACGATTAGTAAAACATGTATTTGTCCAATCTCGCCTCCCACTGATTGGATCGATGTCAGCATAATGTGACAGGAGTCGATGCCTCCCCGCACTGTCTCATGTGTGACAGCACATGAAATTGCCAGACGTTAGCCTCGGGACCCGTCCACAATTTATAGCCTTTAAGGTGCTGTATTGAAGTTGGCAACAATTCAGCTCAATTCTCCTAGTTTAAAGTCTCTTACGTTCCAAGGGAGTATTCTATACAGCGACAAATCAAATGGTTTTTAAAGTCTAACGATTATTTACGATTGCTTTAAAGTGGATCGGGGTTAACAGGACTTCTATTTAAGCCAGTAACGTTGATTTTACTGACACTTATACAAGCAGTCAACATATTTTTCCTAATTTTTCACAGTCATATTGTAGTTTGCACGATAAGAAAGTAGGCCGTTCCTATTACAAAGGAACCAAATTAGTAGGTCTTTCACCTCTGCGTCTATAATAAGCTACAGACAGCAGATGGAGAAATCAGAAAGCGACAAAATGCCACCACAGTCAGGCATCTGAGGCACACCTGCGTTTCAGCGGAACTTTGATTTCCAGTGTCTACAGCCAAAGACAAAGTTAAACACCACACAAATAATATAATCAGTAATATATTATTTTAAAAGGTGAGAATAAACTTCATACTTTAGGGCTGATTGGTATGCGATTAATTCATAAAATAATGAGCCAGTGTTTTTTTTACGCAACAGAAATATCTATTTAAACGAAAGGATTACGTTTTTAATCACCTGCAAGGAAAAAGCCTCAGCACCCAGGACTTTATCTTTTTTTATAGACTCGAGAGGCAACAACGTTTTGAACACTAATGGAGCCATAAAAAGATAATACAAGTAAATCGTTGTTGTTGTTGCTTTATTTCGCTTTAAATTATTTCGCGTCAGCTTTGCCTGTCATTTCTTTAAAAGAGCTTTTAAATGCTGTACGTCAAAAGATTTTAACATCAGTCTGATTAGCCAATGTGGGCCACGAAGTTGAATCCATTTAATAGAAACTAAAAGCTTTGTAGAAAGACGGATGTGATCAAATATTTATAACCACTGACTCGCTTATCTCCGCCGCCATTACACAGTTCATATTTAATGACGAAGTTTTGGCCGAAAATAACGCGCGATGCCAGCTGTCTATTGTTTCCGTGGTTGTAACTCAGGATAAGTGAACACTCCTCAGAAACAGAATGTAAGACACCGGTTTCCCATCAGGTCGCTAATGCTCCTGCCCCCCAGAGACTGACCCCGTGACTTACAGACATACGCTCACAAGTACAACGTCGCGGCCGCTTACGACTCGTCGTGAGCATTCTTATCTCTATCTTACGACTCTTAGTGAGCCTTCTTATCTCTATCTTACGACTCGTCGTGAGCCTTCTTATCTCTATCTTACGACTCTTAGTGAGCCTTCTTATCTTACGACTCGTCGTGAGCCTTCTTATCTCTATCTTACGACTCGTCGTGAGCCTTCTTATCTCTATCTTACGACTCGTCGTGAGCCTTCTTATCTCTATCTTACGACTCGTCAGCCTTCTTATCTCTATCTTACGACTCGTCGTGAGCCTTCTTATCTCTAACTTACGACTCGTCGTGAGCCTTCTTATCTCTAACTTACGACTCGTCGTGAGCCTTCTTATCTCTAACTTACGATTCATTGTGAGCCTTCTTATCTCTATCTTACGACTCGTCGTGAGCATTCTTATCTCTATCTTACGACTCTTAGTGAGGCTTCTTATCTCCATCTTACGACTCGTCGTGAGCCTTCTTATCTCTATCTTACGACTCGTCGTGAGCCTTCTTATCTCCATCTTACGACTCTTAGTGCGGCTTCTCATATTTATCTTACGACTCTTAGTGAGGCTTCTTATCTCTATCTTACGACTCGTCGTGAGCCTTCTTATTTCTATTAACTTATGGTAAACGTTCAAAGAGCTGATGTATCAATGAACACGCTTGGAGACAGTGGAACCATATTATTATGCCTACATCCGCTGCTGTGGCGGACATCCTGATCACATAAAGTGTACGGAGGCCATGTGAGACAAACTGACTCGGATGCATTTATTCAATTAACAGTTTCTAACCAGAGCACACAGGCTTGCAAATGAAGGCCAGTCATCAGCATAAGATAAATACTACAGGGTGCGGAGCACTAATTTGGGACAGTCTGTATGACTTAACCTTTAAAGTCTTTGCACGCGGGTTTAATATGTTTTTATCAGTCCCTTTCTAAGTCTTTTTAGAATTACCTTTTTTACAAATACACCCAATTGTCCCCATTTTAGTTTGTAGGTTGACATACACATGTTTTAGATATCAACTTGCATTTCGGTAACGTTGACATGTTTCTAAAAACAAATTACTTTAGAGTAGCCTAATCTGTGATTTTGAAGGCAAAGTGCACCCTGGCCAAATTTATTTTAGGTTAAGAAAGTTATACACTCGTATTTTTTACACCATATCATAAAATTAAAATATTTTCAAGCCTCTAACACGAGAACGGAAGACTTATCAGCACACCGAGAAATTAAGCCATTGAAACTAATCTATAGGCCTACTAGTATAGATGGATCAAACTAAAGTGCTAGGTTGATTTGAAATACCAAACTATAACCTTGATATTCCCGTGCGAACAACATTGGATGTAAGTAATAAAGGGTTTATCTGTTTTATAAAACAAGTGTCAGGCCGCTTAACGTGTTCTTTGTTGGTTTTCCTTTTGCTTTTTTTCTGTATTTATTTGCTGGCTTTTTGTTTTTAGTATTTGGTTCAAGCAATGGTATGTTGAATGCTCATTCCTCTCTTTCTGTCTCTCTCTCTTCTCTCTCTCTCTCTCTCTCTCGCTCTCTCTGTTTAGTTCAATCCTCTCTTTCTCTCTCCCTTTCTCGCCGAGGCTTCTCTCTGTCTTTCTCTCCCTAATTATCCCATCTGCGATTTGTTCTCTTTTTCTCCAGTGGTTCTCGCCTAGCGGGGGCGAACAGGCAGAAGAGGTAAAGCGTGTTCCCTATATGGGGAGATTTTTGGTTCGAAACTCGCGATCGCTTAAAATAAAACTTTATTCAATTTCGTCTCCTGCTGGTTGGGTCGGTGTCAGTACGATATATAATGTGACTGGCTGAGATAGGAGTCATGGTATCCCTGCTCTGTCTCGGTAATGACAGCACGTAAAATTGTCATACGCTTGTCTTGGGATCCAGCCACACTATACATGTATTACATAGTGCTGACGACGGGCGCTGAGTAACAGAATCAAGGTCAAATTCAACTCAGCGTCTCTCCTCTGGAGATTTGTTCCAAGAGTTTGGAACCGTGTCGGTGTCAGTACGATATATAATGTGACTGGCTGAGATAGGAGTCATGGTATCCCTGCTCTGTCTCGGTAATGACAGCACGTAAAATTGTCATACGCTTGTCTTGGGATCCAGCCACACTATACATGTATTACATAGTGCTGACGACGGGCGCTGAGTAACAGAATCAAGGTCAAATTCAACTCAGCGTCTCTCCTCTGTCTGTCTGTCCGTTTGGCAAATTTTGCCGTTTTTGGCAAATTTAGATGTAAATTTAGCCAATTTGGGCAAAATTCGTGGCAAATTTTGGCTCCTTGAGCTGCAAAATTTAAAAAAATTTTGGGTTTCAAATGGCAAAAAACTACAGGGACAGAAGAACCTACACATATTTCGATCACCCTCCCCCTGGTCTCTTAAAAATTAATGTATACACTGACTGTCTACCCCTTTTGTTTAGCAGCTTTTTATACCATATGACATGAAGAAATCTAAAGGAAAACATTCTGGAAAGAGCGTTTTGAAGACAGATTGGTGCCAGCCTGTAGAAGTGCCAGGCTTAAGTCGGCTGATGTCTTGTGTTTGTCTCCCTTAGGAAACTCGAGCCATCCACAGAGCAGATGGAAGATGTGACACCGCATCAAATATTCATATCTAACATTTTCCCAAATTCAGGGGTAAATAAAGTCGCCATTAAGTAGATGTCTTTATTGTCAGACAGATAGACCAATTCTGTCTTGAAGAACAAGGGGTCATTTTTATTAAGAGTGGAGGGTTGGCTTACTGCATCAGTTTTATGAGGCGTGTTCCCAGAGATATAGACAACCATTTCAAAGGAAGATTGAAGGGGATAAAACATTAAAAAAAAAGAAAGAAAATACAAAGCAAACTACTCCTTCCAACAAAGAGCACTTTCTATCGACAAAATTTTGAATTAGTTTTATTTATGAAGCTGAAATGGAAATGAAAAGAAAGTCCCTTGGGTGAATATGTTTCGATTAAGAAGGATGTGGATAATTATTAAAAAGGAAAACATATTCTTATTAAAGTTCTTTCCCCTTTAACTGCTGCTTGGATTAACATAAAAAGTATAATGGGAAAGGAGAAGGAATGAACAAAAGAACGATATGAAATGAATAATAAACAGGGAAAGATAAGAATGTGTATTATTTTTTCAAGATAGGTTGTTTGTGTGTGTTACAAAAAAAATAACTTAATTCTTGCTCACCTCTACAGGATCAACTACAGCACCGATCTTCTTGAAATTTTGCATGAATGTAGACCTATTTTTCTTCCAGTGCAATGACAACTTCAAAATGCATAAGTAATTACCATTTATTTATAAATAATAAAAGCAAAACTCCGTGGTCCACTTAAATTGTCATTATGGTAAAATCGGATGCATCTTTTTTAACCTTTTGATTAGTTAAAAAATATCAGGTGCGTTTAACAATTAGAAACATATAAAAATGCTCACACAACAGGGTAAGAAGTTTCGCAGAAGCACAAACAGCCCTTCAGAGGTGTACAAAGAGCATCCTTTGTCTTTCTCAAAAAGTGCTCAAGTTGTGCAATATGGCGGCGAGTTGTGCCTGGTTCAGGCTATTTTTTTTTCAATTAAATAAAAAACGCACTTATAATAAATGTCTTTAAATATAATGAAAACAGGCATTGTATGTAAATCAATAAGATGTGCGCCAAAAATCTTTCTGTGAAATACTGACGTCTTGTTTAACTTTATTTTAACTAATAAAGATACTTTCAAATACAACTTATCAAAAACTTTCTACTTACAAATAGCTTCAGTGCATTATATCGTTTTTAATTAGCGATGCGTAGCCTTCAGCATTCATATAGATGTGTTATTTTTTTTGTGCAACTTATCGATTAAACATGAGGTCATAATGTCATTAATTTCATAAATGCTTTGTAGGATAAATGAATAAAATACGTGTAATAAGAAGTCATAAAGTCGTCGAAGTTAATGATGATAGTTCCATGTAAAAATTAGCGTATGCTCTTGATTTTTCTAATAACAAGAAACTGTTCGTCACAAATTTACCAAAACGCCTGTTCAATACGTTTTTCTCGAAAATTGGAAGAGAACTTTTAAGATGACATAAGCAAAATTATGTATGGCTTATTGAGGACATTAAAAAATGGAGTACAGTGAAACCGATTAAAGTAGGATGTCAATTTTTTTCTCAAAACATGCATGCGGATTTTGCACAACCTACGTTATTCATATTGATGTCATAACAAAAATACATACCACAAAGTAATATAGGCTACATGTGATTTCTGCACGTACCGGCCTTAAAAGTTCAATAAATAAAAACATAGGGCTAAGGATCCCTTACACCAGGCTCCTGGCGTTATAATTGTTACTATTATTAGCCACTGCAGCTAAATGATGAAGCTCGCATCAATGATCCGAAATTAAATGTAATTAATTTTAGGCGCTTAGAGCTTAGAGTAGATTTTACAGTAAGACAAACAATCAATTCATTTTTTATAGATCAGTACATGACATTATATAGCTAGAAAATAGAAGAAGAAATTTGTGCATTCTAATTTCTGGCTCTTTGTGTGCTTTTATCGAACTTGAAAATCTTCTCGGGTTTGTACCGGTTCATCTGAGATATATATATATATATATATATCGGAGTAGGCCTATTAAAAATGCCAAACTCCAACCGTCTAGTAACTCGCAGTTTTGACACATTATTTCATTGTTTTCTTAGTTTGTAACTTGCTAATTTAGTGGCATTTAGTGCAGGCGTGCTTATTGAGAGCTATTCCAGCGAATTCCAAGAAAATAATACACGAGGTTTTATTCACCACGATGTTTTTTTTTCAATCATTCTTCCTTTATTTGTGTTTTTTTTTAAATGCAAAACAAATTCTTTGTTTTGACTGGCATTTGGTTTATTGGAGTTCACCCAATGTCTTTTTAAATTGACAATTAGCGCACCCTCCATGGTTTCATGATGTGATTCTTTAAAATACGTGTATTATTCCAAGATTGGCCAGACATGCGTGGAACTCGCTGTCGTACAGTGTGTTGACCACGTCTCCCCTCAGACTGACTGGACGGAATCGAACTGTACTCAATTAAAACACTTTTAGAGAGGGGAACGATGTGCAAATTGAGTTTTCGCAAACTACAGGTCAGATATTTTAACAGCTGTTTTGATACAGAAATTCATTGATGCCATATCTGCATCATTTCCTTTAACCCGGCCTTGCACAGACCGTCTATATGTATCTCTGTCTCTCTCTCTCTCTCTTTCTCTCTCTCTCTCTCTCTCTCTCTCTCTCTCTCTCTCTCTGTTTTCT
>RQTK01001328.1:88331-100456 GCA_003991915.1 Elysia chlorotica
TAATAATAATAATAATAATAATAATAATAATAATAATAATAATAATAATAATAATAATAATAATAATAATAATAATAATAATAATAATGATGATGATGATGATGATGATGATGATGATGATGATGATGATGATGATGATGATATTTATGATGATGATGATAATAGTACGAATAATATTTTTGGAATACCCTTAAAAGGGAAACTTGACTATCTCAGTTGGTCAGGTAAAAAAATTATTTACACAATAGTCTTTGGAAAAAAAAAACAGTGCATTTTGAAGAACTGAAAATTGACGATCGTTAATGCTATCTTTTTTAGCTGAAGTGTAAGAATATTCGTCCATGTTGCCTTGTTGGGACGGTTTTGGAGTAGCCAGTGTTAGTGATGGGCTTTGGAATTATTATTGCCAAGCCCAACTTTGAATAATTTTATGATCATCCTCCATGGTTTAAACTTTACACACAAAATAGATAGATAAACTTTAACTACACACAACACAATGGGCAAAATCCTTAACACGTTAATATTTCTACCATCAACAAAAAGTGATGCGAAATGTTTTAGTCTAATATTTTTGACCAACTTTTATCTAGATATAAAAAGTACACAAATATTGCCATTCCTTTTAACATTTTTTACATGTGTGGAAATTTATTTACACGTTTCTATTGGTCCAGGGTTTTCGAGGTTCTATTAGGGAGGAAGATTTGAGGTTCTAGATTACAAAAATAATCAAAAAAAAGCGTGTTACTATTTTTGGAGTTACACGGTTTGCATCTTTCACCATAGTAGTAGTAGTAGTAGTAGTAGTAGTAGTAGTAGTAGTAGTAGTAGTAGTAGTAGTAGTAGTAGTAGTAGTAGTAGTAGTAGTAGTAGTAGCACCAAAAATATAAAAATAGCTGTAGTGCCGCTCTAAGAATACAAAACGATACAGACACGTAAGCTTTCGGTCTTAGACTTTCATCATAAAATACTAGTTCTAAGTATGTTTTACCTACACTATAAGATTCTACAAAAGATATACAAAAAAATAAAGCAGACAAATAGACCATGAAGATAAGATATCTACATTTGAAATACAAGAAACAGTAGTGATGAAATTTAGATCCAAAATGAGAGTCAAATAACAAGGATTAGTCGTAAACAAAAGGAAAGACAGAGAGAAGAGTGTTTGTGGTGAGAAGTTACCAATCCAACCAATCAATAAGAGGTAGATCTAAATCTCTTAAACAAATAATAAATATTAATGTAATGTAATATTATTTTAGTATTGATAAGTTCTATTGCTATTATTTCCATAATTTCTTTTCTTTTGCACAGAACACACTTTGATGTATAGATGAATAACAAGATCGCCATGATTTTTGCCCAAATCCTATTATCGTTTAGAATATTTTTTAAAGGGAAGAACGCGATGATCATTTCTATTTTTGTTCTGCGGCAATTCTGCATTACTAGTTTTTAAATAACACCAGTTGCTGATACGTTGCTTTTTTCAAACTGTAAAAGTGGAAGATAATGCGGTTCAATTTAAATGAATGGACATCTGTTAAACAAGGATTCCGGGATCTGCTAACACTCACACCAGCACTCCTGATAAAAGAGAGCGTTGCCGTTGTCACGGAAAACGTTGATTTGCCCCCAAAAGATATCGATCAACAACTACAAGCTAAGCGAGGCCCAACCTTAATTTCCTCGCGGGATTTGAATGAGTTGTGTTAAACTTTCTCACAGTTAGATTTGGGGTGAACTTGTTTTTGACGTCTCTGAACAACAAAAAAATCAACCTAATTTTCTAACTCCAGGTTTTTTTTTGTAATCCACGAAACAGAGTAAACAGCTTTTAAGCTGGAAAGATTAGAGGAGGTGGACTTTAAACAGAGGTTTAAAGAGTGGTGAGTTTGTTTTAGGCACGTCAGCACATAACGGCTATATTGTGTTTTAAAACGAGTTTCATGGATGCAATCTTTCGTTTTACCAGATAGACAAAAAACGTTGATGCTTGCTGAGTAGATCAGTCTATGATAAAAAAAAGCATTGATATCGGTGTTTTATTTTCAAAGTGCTAGGAAGGCTTGTCAAATTGACAACTGCTAGGCTTTCAAAAAATAGTTTACCAGTTTAAGTGATGGATTATTTTCTGAGGCCTTTGTCTGCACGCAACCCAAAACAAAATGAAAAGTGCGGACCATTGAATCCAGATTTCTAGTTTTAATTTATATAAATGTTAACAACAATAACGACTATTCTTCTAAAATCAAGATATAAGCGGTGATAAGTTTGGAATCATTCGATATTTGCTAATTCTTCTGTTGTTAAAGAAGTCTTTGAGCAAAACTGAATAAAAAATAAGTTGTACATTTTTCCTGAATAAACTTTCGGAGAGCGACAGCAAAACAGTGGCTGTGGGAGGCTCGTGTATGTTTAAACCTTCACGTATCTCACGATTATTTTTTTCAGTTTATATTTAATCAATTTGGTTCAAGTTGCTATAATACTATGTAAAAATTTAGTAAAGAGTATATTTAAGAAAGGAAAGTTGAATTATTTTTGTATTAATCTTGTACAATTTCCAAAGGTGATTTTGTTTGCTTTTTCTGAAAACACCAGTTGCATGTTTCTACATTTGTAAGGTTCGTTAACCGTACCATATGTGATTTCTTAAAACAACTTGAAATGAAATGGTTCGCTCCACATGGTCCATATAAAAGCTATATAATAATCGCTTCTGTGTCTATAATAATATAAATATGAACTAGTTCAATACAATTCATTTTTTTTACTATCCTCAGGTATCTAGCCATTTTTAAAAGTAAGATTAGTGAAGAGGAATCTAGAACTGAATATTTCGTAAGCTATTTCTATCAGTTATTTTTTTCTCTATCTCTACATAAATCATGGCGTCTAACAGGAAGACAACAAAGTAGGGGTTTTGGTTGGTCTCAACTATGCCTATGACAAAAACAAGGGCAGGTTCAACACTTTGTGCAAACCTTTACCATTGTATGGAGAGACGGCCAAGCACGTCTACCGGTTCAAATCACCAGCGTGCTGGCTGATGACATTCCGCATGATCTGCATGATAGCCAGTGCCGACCTCAGCATGTCTACCAAATGCATCACATCACCAGGGCAAACAGTGAACAGAGAACGTATGCCCTCCTCCCCTTTCTATCAACATCACGGGGGATTTTTGGCGTTGTGCTCTTCACCACGAATATCATCAGATATTATCCCAAAATAATATTCGAGGAAGAGTTCCCACAGAGGGTTGTTCAAAGCGTGCCCACACTTCTTTCTACCTTAGCGCTGCGGGGTATTCTCTCCGCCATTGTCTGCTGCGTTTCCCTTACATTGACGCTTAGGCAGATTTGCCAACAGTCGTATCCGTGATCTCTCTAACAGACCGTCGCCGAAGTCACCCCCTAGCTTCCAAAAATACACACCTTGGTCAAGTCCACCCTATTATAATTATATTTGCAGGTTCCTTCCTACTCTAGTCTTATTGTGATATTTATTAATTGCAATCTGTGATTGTGAAGCTTCTAAAAAGGTATTTTTATCCACTCAAAGTCCGAACAAGTTCGTTTTTACACTTTTTCTCAAGGGGGACAAAAAGAGGCAAAATGCCTAATTTAAAAAAATCATAAAAAATAACAGAAGATATCTTCGTGCATGGAAAGCATGCCTTTTTTCTATGACGAAGACGCCACCCAAGAGCACTTTCGCCTTTAGAAAATAATCGAGGCGAGTCAACATCTGGAGTAGGGGTGGCAGCCCTGAGCCATAATAAACCATTGCACTGTGCCACCCATAAAACATAGTTAAATGTGTATTAAATATCAATTTAAAATAACTACACTCTCATAAACATAGCATAAATTATAAGTAAATGTTTTGTTAAAAAATTAAAAAGCTTGTTTTGTTTTTGTTTGGTCGTTTTTTTTATCCGTTAAAAAAATAAACTCGTCCATCCAATGTTGCGGCAGTCTCGTTGTTTTGGTTCAACCAAAGATATTTGAAGGAAAGATATTCTACTCGTGAAATTAGGTGAGGATTTCTAAGAGTGATGTCCCTTGGTAAAATACGGGTCAATCCACAGCAACCGATGTAAATAACGTTGGAAAATGTCGACGAAAAGGCAATGTTCGGGTGATTTTTGTGGTGCAATAAACTGCACTAATAGTCGAAACAAGCCTCATGGCAAAGAAAAAAAGCTTTCGTATTATAAATTCCCACAAGGCAAAGAAAGGTAAGATTATGTGCTCCTTATTTTACATCTAGTTTCCCGTTTCATTAGCTAGATCTACGGTAGTGTAGATTGATAAGCTTAGAGCCAAATCATGGCAAATGACATTGATTTTATTGTCTGTAGTTTATAAAACAGATTCTGTCTCCCATTTTAAATTTAAAAGAATGTAAATATTTTAGACCTGCTTATATAGGAGTGTACTTTATGGCATTTGATGCTGGGTAAATTTTTACTCTAATGCAGCATTGCAGTGTAGAGTGGTTTAGTTCTAGTTGATTTTCAACGTGTGTGTTTAGATTTTCACGTTTTGATGCCATTGAATCATAAAATTAAAAAATAACTTGTTATATTTGCTTCTTATTTCTTATAGTAGCAAATTTTGACGGAAGATATGTTTATTCCATTAGGTACAAGGTCTGGATCCAAAATTCAAGACGGCAGGATGAGTTGATCTGCCGATCTAAATGTTGTGCCTTCCTGTATTAGAATTGATGATTTTAATAATAAGAAAAAAAAGTTTGTCTTCTTGATGATCATCTTCCACAAACAAGTGTCATAGCATCACATTTGTAGCCTGACAATGTTGCAACCGTCAAGGATATTCTTGTTTTGAAATGTACTATTGCTTCAGTTATTATACTGCTACAATGTGTTACATTTGATAATTTTAAATTGTACAGATGATTTGTATGTCACATAAATATCATCTTTGAAGACATTGACTTTAATTGAGAATGGTATGAATATTTTTTATTGTTGTTTTTATGATGATCTAACAATTAACTTTACTACTAATGTTCATTGCATTTGCTCTTTATTCAACTTTAGGGACTATCAATATGATCAATATCTCATGATCTCTTACTGATGAATTTGAAAGAAAAATACAGTTAAACGTGTCTTGTTACAGCGAAAATTAGAGAGAGAGAGAGAGAGAGAGAGAGCCTTGCCTAGCTACTCTCTCAATACATCACAGATGTTGATTAATATAAAAAGAAGCAATGGAATTTGTATTGAAATATTATGTGTTGTTAATTATTTTAACAGATGTTTATAAATTAAAACCCGTTAAAATGACGATAATTTGAGTAATAATCAAATAAACTTATTTTGTATCCACTCAAAAGCGTTTATCCTTTGTTTTTCTTTATTATTGTATTGTAAATTACCCGTACGCACCAAGGGGCAATAATCGAAAAAATGATCCTCACTCTGTAAATAGGAAAAAACTCCAAGTCGTTTATCTTTCTTTCTACATCTTTGGTTCAACTTCAATAAGTGCCGATAAAATCTTTTATTTATTTTTTTAGCGTAAAACGAAAGTCTATGGGATAGAACAAAATATATTTTAAACTTCAACATCTTATCGATGTATTTAACTTAACTTTGTTGTACTCTATATATTTTTGGAGACCTAGAACTTCATTCCTACTCCTAGGGCTAGCTGAATCTCTTTGTAAGATCTATTTTAGATCTAGAGTGTGGAAGCTCTATCTAAATTGAATCTAATCTAAATTCGGGGTTTTAACGCTAATGATAGAATCTGTGAAAGGTTTTCAATGTAAAAAATTATAAAATGGCATTAAATTAGCATTTCAGTGCGATTGGATGTCCAAAAATACAAATTTTGCTCGCCAATCGTAGAAGACAATGGTGGCCGCCATTGTGGACACACGCAATATCATAGTTTTGGGAAGAGGGTGTTGACGTTATCTATTACTGCAAAAGTCTGTTAGAGATCACAGTGATGCATCCGGACCCACAGGGGCGCGTGCTTCTCAAAGACGAGGTTAGTTTCGAGTATGGTGCAAGGCATTTCTTCCTGGACGACTCCATATTTCTAACTGGAAGCAGAGCTACAAGTTGACAGTCCATCTGCCTGTGGACACTTGTTACGTGGATATCATCAGTGAATCAGTGCGCGTGCACAACAAACATGTGAGGAGACCTCAGTCTCCCGCACTCGTGAAATAAAACGTAGAGTGATGGTGACACCAGTACATTGATACTGTATAAATACATAACGTAGAAACATCGACAGAATGCAAGTATATCTTCCAGACATGATCCATGTACAAGTTCACAATTCTCGCATTAAATACTATTAGCACATCACAAAATCCTTTGTTTTTTTTTTAGATATAATTATTTTCAACAAAGTTTTATGTGGTGTAATCTAGTAAAGATATAACAGACTCAACGCTATCTTAAGAGGGGAGTAAGGGGGAAATGCTAATGCTGAAATAATATTACAAATCGATTCTAAAATTTTAACTCTTCTCTTGACCACAATAATTATTTGGCCTGTACAAGGAAGCTGTTTTAAGCTTTCTCCTTCACTATATAATTGTTTGTTTTTTCTTCCATTCATTTTTTTACAATAGTTCGTTGAAAATAAAAAAGAAGATCCGCGTCAAACTAAACATGCAATAAGTTCTATGAGTAAAGATATTGGGTTGTAAGTACAACGTTGCGATAAGATTACAATTCTTCTTAAGAATGAGAATAAAAACAGTCTTAAGACGAGTAGGAAGTTTTACTTTGAAACATTCGAGGTTTTGAAGAATAATTTAATGCACAACATTGCTGTGCAAATAGGAAAAAAATAATGAGACAATTATGTCGACGAAGATCTTATTGAAAACGTTAAATACCTTCTTTAGATTTCGCTGAAAGTCTTTATTTAATTATGCAATAACTAATTAAATAGGACTCAGGGACAACTATAAGGTAATAGCATCTACATTTTAAATGATAAAAACAATAATGTGCCCGTCGCATTGCAATCATGAAACTCGTGGTTTGGTTGAGATTCTACAAAAAAAAGTATATTTCCTTAAAATAATATGACTAGACTTTTCTACCACATTGCTACAACATACTGTTTGATGAAGAGATTTTCAAACATGTATATATAATACTCATTTGAATGTTCAAGTGAAATTAGTGTAAAAGAAAATATCAAGATAGGCTAACAACATGATTGTTTAACAAGTTGTGGTCCACAATTGAACCTTACTTGTTAATTGTGAAATACATGTAGTCCTGAAAGGGAAATATTTTGAGGAAGATGGAAGCAGCACAGTACATGTGCTAAATAAGGAGAAAAGCAAAAGGACTCACCACCGTAGTTTTGTATCGTGCTGTAGGAGACTTCAACAGTAATCCGAAGATGGAATAAACCAATTTTTTTAGGCTTCAGTGTCTCACATCTTTTAAAGCTATTTATGATCTGTGGGTGTATTCAAAGAGATACATATATGGTACAAACAGGTTAGGAGTAGTTATCACAAAAATATAAGTGAAGGGTGATAGTGAAAAAACACGTGCACGTAATGATAAGGGTTGATTGATGAGTAGGAATTTGAAAAAAAGATGTAGAGATGGAAATAAAGAAAAGGAGGAGATGACGCTGAAAGATAGTGACGAATTAAAATATGATAATCTTTGTTATGGTGGTTAGGAAGAAATAAGTAAGGCAAAGGGATACACGGAGAATAAGACAAGAACGAGGGGGAGAAACAATTAATACAAAATGATGATGATGGTGATGATGGCAATATTTATGTTAAGGTCGTAGAAGAGAAGGCTAATAAAAACAAAATAGCTTAATAAGAGTGCAGGAATAATGAAGATAAATCAAGATAAAAGAAAAATAATCCCTGATCGCGAAGCTTTAATGTTATTAGAGAATGGCTAAAAGCATTGGGTTCAATTTACAGTATAAGATTGAAATAATGTTGGTACTGGAAACTAGATGGAATCTAGAGAAAAAGCTAGGAGTGTGGGCCAAGTGTAGATGCTTTATAAAGATTGACAGGAAGGAAAATGAAAAGGCTGATAAAAAATTCCATTAGTGTCGGACAAACTGGTCGCCGGCGCGGCTTAAGGCGGTTGACGGCCACAGGCTAAACGCGGCCACTCGGTCTGGCTTCCATGCCAAGCTTACTACAAGCTTGCGATTCTCAAACGACAAGTACATTTTACATTCCTACAAAAATTAATCATGCACAAGGTTAGCATTTTCACTTCCGAAATAAAATGTATATGTCAACCTCGGTTGTCTTCGTTTACCAATCGAACGTTTCTGTGAAAAAATCTTTTTATCTATTATATCCGTAAAAGGATACTCGACTTGAAGAATGGCATTCTGTATTGACACATAGGTTGTACACAATTGAGTGATCCATAAAATTTTGTTCCGTAGTTGTAAGTTTGCGCATCCTGAGCATGTTTATCATCACCCTAAAACTTAACAGGATACCTTGTCGCACAATCATGGGATTGTGGTTGTTTTGTGTCAGAGGCAAGTTTCAACAATAAATATAGTGATTTTTGCCCTTTTTTATTCCTATGTGAGAGCCTTTTGTCGAGAATTGCTTGTCCTAATTTCGACCAACCAGAAGGATTTTTTTAGAGACAGGAATCGATGGAGAAAAAAAGGGAAATAAACACACAAAAAATGGGTAGACAGAAGGCACAGTCATATAGAGATACTGTTTGGTGATCAGGAACTGCGGTAACTGGTTAAATTGCCTACAGGAAATAGGCTCACCGATCCCAAACTAAGGTTCAATCTGGCTTATTGGAGAACTGTAAACAAGGGTATACTATGAAAACAGGGTAAAGAAAGAACGATCCAGCACGAGATGCAGATAGACAGAGACAGACACAGAGACAGACAGACAGCCATAAAGGGCAAAATGAAAGAGACGGTGGCGTTGAATTGGCAGTGTGATAAAACAATAGAGAGAAAAAAAAGACATCTAAATATATTATCATGAATAAAAAGAAATCGTTCCGTTTACACCTCAATTACAGGGAAATAACTATTCATGGTAATTTTCCTCTTCCTCCAATGAATATAAAACATAAGTGCTAACTTGAAATTAATGTGTTTATGTCGCCGGATAGTATCCCCCAGGGGAACCAAGGAGCTTTAAACCCGGAGAGACGGAGAGATTTCTCCAACTTCCTCTATAGAAAATAAAAGATTGTCACCAAGATCAAATTTTCAACGGAGATGAATCTGCTCTTTCCTTAAACATATTTTACAGTAACAAATATTTTTCACGGAATGATGTACGTTTAACGATTTTTTTCTCTTTAAGCATCTTGGTTCATCATTTACAATAAAAAAGGAAAATATTTTACTGCTCTTTAAGTGATCTGTCATTTCGATGCATGTCAAGACTTAACGATTGTGTGTCCGTTACATTGGTTATCCTGTAAAAGTTGAGTTTTTTACGTAAATATTCCAAACCTAATTTAAACTAAAAGTTCGCATCCCCCAGAGAAATAAAGAGAAAAGGGAGTGGGGTGGGCGTATCTTATACATTCTATACATTTAGTTCTACAGAAAGATGTAATGCGCCCGCTGAATATTCGGGCATTCCTTAATACATACATTTTCTGTGTTATTTAAGAGAAAAGCAGTGGTTCCTTTCAAGTGGCCAAGCGATACAATAGGCGCTAATACGATGGCAAAACAGCAAAGGTTTTTGTTTGTAGGAAGTCACTAGATCAATGGAAGAGAACGTAAGATATATATATATTTATATATACAACGTTCTAAGTACTCAGTAGGGATGAGAATCATCCAGATCACCAGCGATATGGAGTCCCAGCAGGATGTCAGCTGGGGCTATTATCAGATAAATGACCACAGTCCAGTCCCTGCTATCATGGTCAATAGCCCTGTCCAGCCCTTCCGCCGCCTTGCCATTGTTGAGCTGTCCATGGACTTACGCCAGGGATGAATTAACACAGCCAATTCTGAAAGCTATCATACGGTTTGGATTGACAACACTGTGCGCTATGGCAGGTTTGTATTCTCGCGAGCTTCCTGGCATACAGGATTTCTCTTACAAACAACCTGTGTAGCAACATCTTTATCGTAGTCTTCTTCATTTACTTTCTATTCCACCAACAAGACAGCGATAGAGAGCAGTGTGTGTGTGTGCGAGGGGGGGGGGTATAAAAGGAGTGAGGGGGTATCGAGACAGAGAAATAGACGAATAGTGAGATAGGCAGGCAGACAGGCACACTACAGAAAAAAAAGCGATAAACAAGGATATTATTCTAACCGATTTGTTGGATTTAGACTTTGTAGTCTTAGAACAATTAAAATGAAGTTTCACAGAAGGATGCGAATTGTCGCTAATTTTTCAAATATCTGTGGCCAGAAAAAAGTTTTATTTCATATTTACAACTGTTAGAAATGTGAGTTCACCGTATGTACGGAACCTAGGTAGCAACCATGAACTCTGGCCTAGATTCAAGATTTAATCATATTGAATTGTGTGGCATATTCTAGTCTTTAAAAGAACGTGCTTTATACATCTACTGCAAGATGACACTATCAAGAGAACACTTCTGAATTTTTCAAACACATTGGAATAACTTTTTGCGAAATCGTATTCTTAAAACTCATATCTAACCGTGTGTTGTTGTTACCGTTGTTTTCAGTTTCGCTTCTTTCTTCAGAAATTATATTTTCCGTGCAATATATCGAGTCAATAATTCTAAACATCTGTACCATTTGTTATTAATTAACATCACAGAAGGACATTTCTATTTTTATCTCACTCTTAGAAGTGTAATACAAGGCTTCCAAAAATATTTTTGGACGCCTTGGTGACATACAATCCCAATGAGAGATCACAAGTATCTTTGAAAATCCGATTGACACAGATTTTCAGGCCTTGGGTTGTTCTTATGTGGTTTCTTTTGCATAAATACCACCGTTTTCAAAATTGAAAGGAATGATGATAATAAAATCGACTTGTTTCGCTTAGGTGTGAATTTACATGATCCCACGTGTTAAATTAAGGTGGGTTTTTTTTCCTTAACTACGTCTTAAACTGTCTAAAATACGTATATGAACAATCACGTCTGGCTAAGAAATGTGAGGTTATAATGATAATAGTCTTCAGACTTCTAACACGTACCACGTCAAGCCAAAGTCAACAGTCACAGATACCATTATTGTTTGATTCTGACCATTTCGAACGTACTGTTTTGAAGGTCCAAAAAGGTAACGGTTTAATTGCTAGAGTTGATCAAATTCTGAAAAGGGTTCATACCTTATTCGTCGACTTACGTGATACTAATGTACAATGTTATTGGGGTGGCAGGGTGGGCATTAGTTTTAGGTCACGTGTTACAACCTGGTATGACATCTGCTCTTTTTATTCCGAAATTGAATTTAAGCTTTGGCTGCCAGAGCAAATGAAAGTAACGTCCTCGCTTAAGACTTGGTTTGAGAAGCGCGCACGATAATTTATTGTACTGAAGAGAAGTTCTTTCGGCGAAAGGGCGCCATACTCAGCAGTGAGAAGTTCATAGATAGGTCATGATCGGATACGTGCTTTAATCACTATTAATGGTTAATTACAGTGTAGTACTATTCGTCATGGAAAAAAGGCAGTTGCCCATAGCAATGCTTTTTACTAGTAATTCTCGCAGCGGGAGATGAGGATGACAGGGTATATTCTCCGCCTGTCTGGACATGATCGACTTCAATGTTGTTGTTTTTTTTTTTGTTCTTTTTTTATTTTGCACTCCAACAGAGAAGCCTGAATTTCGATGCGTTCATATCATTTTGCTACAGTTCTTTAATAGTACTATCTACAAAAAGCGGTTGCAAGTAAAATAAGATGTGGGGTTCAGTAAATGAACCGCCTCAACATTAGATCACTGCCGCCTAGAATTGGAGGTGTGATCTCCTTCACAAAAACCTAACGCCCTATCAATTGAGCTATCTCGTACCACGAGTATCAAAAAAATAATGGTGATAGCATGGCCTGCCAATAAAAATAATAATAAAATAATAATAATAATAATAATAATAATAATAATAATAATAATAATA
>RQTK01001329.1:9318-54754 GCA_003991915.1 Elysia chlorotica
TACGGGTTAAAAACTTTCATCTGGTTGGTGTGTTTTTGGGTGGCGCTCCTTATTTATTTGTGGAAATAATGGCGTTGGTACTATTCTAAAAGCAATTTGGTACTCCGTTGTTCAGATGCTTAAACCTGATTAGGTTATGACCGCAATGTATATATATATATATATATATATATATATATATATATCAGCGCTTTGTGTAAGAAATAATAAGGCTTTTTCCTGGTCTAGAATTAGTATTCTGGCTCTGATATTCTTGTATTTGGCGGTGTCTTTTTTAACAGACTCATGTTTCTTATAAAATTTCATTGTTGAAACAAACCAATACGACATCTCTTTACAAACCAGTGTGTGCGGAAAAAACTTACGGTCCTAGCTGTTCCGAAAGCTGCAGCCGAAACTGTAAAGACGAACTCTGCGATCCGAAGTTTGGGTCTTGTTTATACGGTTGTATTCCTGGATACCAAGGGAGGAAATGTAATGACTGTAAGTTTTCTCATATTTTTTAAATCAGAAACACTTTACAAATTTTAACCGTTTCAATACAAAGGCTAAAACCTCCAAATACATACACAGAACTTGTCTGTTCGATTGTGCTGATTGTTACCAAGCAGCTTGTGTGCTTTGTACGTTAATATTGTAGACCTACATGAAAAAAAAACAACGTTGAAATACGCAGATGACTACTTTCATTCTCACATCTGTACACGTTTAATTTATTGGTATAAACAGGCTTTACATAGCACCAATCATGGATGCGGAATTACCATATAAGCTGGGTTTATAGGTTGAATAGTTGACTCTTTACAGTTTAAAATCATAGTTACGCCTACGGCTATCCTCCAAACAAAAACTACTATTACTACTACTGCTACTACTACTACTACTACTACTACTACTACTACTACTACTACTACTACTACTACTACTACTACTACTACTACTACTACTGTTACTTCTACTACTACTAATGCTACCGTTATATTTATCACTTCTTTTTTATGCTTCTACGACTACTCTGCGGGCTCGCAAAGAAATAAAAAGGTAGTGACGAGCAATAACCATACTGATGCAGTTACAAACTAATGTAACAAAAAATTCTACAATTACCTTTGTACAACATGTAATTTTGTCTTTACCTAATCCCAATGTAATAATTATTCTTTGTTCTTTGATTAAAATGAAACTCAATAATATTACTATAATTATGTTGATTTAAAAACGTATTTTAGGGAGATTTCAATAATTTTTTCGGAATGATGAGTTTTTTTGTTTTCACCGTTGTTGATATTGTTTGATTTAATCCCCCCCCCCCTCGGGCCAAAAAAGAAAAAAAAAACATATCAATCAAAACTCGACATTAGTAACCTAATTTAAGTAAAAAATAAAAGGTAAGCAAAAGTAAAATAAACCCACGAACGTGTATCAACCAGATTTTTCGGAATGATGAGTTTTTTTTGTTTTCACTACTGTTGATATTGTTTGATTTAACAAAAAACATTAAAAAAAACAAACAAAAACACACCAATCAAAACTCAACATTAGTACCCTAATTTGAGTAAAAAACAAAAGGAAAGTAAAAATAAAAATAAACCACGAACGTGTATCAACCAGATTGCTCGGAGGGACGCTATGGCTACGCGTGTAGGGAAACCTGCAGCCTGTACTGTGCTGGGCCCCGCAAATCCTGTGATCATGGGAATGGAGCCTGTCTTTTCGGGTGTGTTGACGGCTACAGAGGGCTCTTGTGTGATCAAGGTTAGTGCCGGTGTAGCACGCCACACGGACTCATCGACTAACGATACTCAGAGTCCACCTGGCGGCCGCCAGACAGACTCAGGAGTAGCCCTGGCGGGATGGTCAGGGTGGCGTGCTACACCGGGACCGTCTCAGTTCATAGAACGAATTAATTTATCAATAAAACACGTCTTGGTAGTGTTGTAAGCAAAGATGGGGGCACAGACGAGGATATCAGACGCCGAATCAATAAGTTCAGATCCCTACAACACCTTAACACCAATGCTGGAGGTCCACAGCACTATTGGTCCAAAACAAGATCCGGATCTTGGTTGTCTCTATGTCGCTGTCCCTGCTTCTGTCGGCAATCAACCTTGGGTTAGTGGCGGTTAGTTCGGTATATATACTCCCAGATATGTCGTCTAAATTGTTGATGGACGGTTATGTACTTTCAAATATATTACATGTTTATACACTTCCTTATGCATAGACATGATTGTAATGAGTTAGGTCCCTTTATAGGATTACCGTTGTTGTTGTTAAACAGGCGTGAAAGCCACGAACGTGTTATCGAATGAAACTAATAAAATCAACCACTGAAACTACAAGCAAGTCGTTTGTAATGTATTAATTAAACCTACATGTTGGTACACAAAACGTCATTTTAACATAAATCACAGTATGAGGTATTGTATCGTTGATTTCTGTTACATGGCAATGTGTTGAATATAATTCACTATGATTTTGACATAAAAACTTATCAACGTAAACCCAATAAAAACTAGAAACTCTTTATAATAACGTAACAATTTAACTTTTAAATAAACACCCCTTCTACGGGTTGATAACACAACTCAAAATGTCGGCACCTAACAAAATCGCTTACAAATCCGCCCAGATCTATGTAAACAACAGCAAAATAACAGCGTTCACTACGGCAAGATGCAACTATTTCTTTTAATTGTATACAACTCTAAACGAAATCTTCCTTTTTATAGGACTTTTTTATTAACATGAGTGATACCATACCATGTCTCGTTAAAAACCAGAATGTGCGGCAAAAACGTACGGCCCTGACTGTTCCAAAACCTGCACTCAGTGTAGAGGCCAACACTGCTCACACACAGATGGAACTTGTTTGTCCGGCTGTATTCCTGGGTACCAAGGACCGAAATGTGATGCCCGTAAGTTTTGTCCTTTTTTAAAATCAGGGACCGTATGCGATTCTCACATTTGCTTTTCCCTACGCGAAGTAAAAATCGTAAATGCTGCAGTTAAGTTAATGGTTTTACGACGTTCGCGCAGTGAAATTAGGCTATGATATGCTAGAAACTTATGGATGGAAGGTCCTACTATATTATGCATTGAACTCAGGTTGCTGAGAGCTCCTTACCATGAAACTTGCTAAGCTAGTTAGGAATTTCCTACGGGTTCAAAATCATCTAAAACGACGACCAAAGTCTTTGACAACATAAATAGAACTCATCCTTTCGGCTTTGCTGACGGCTACCAAAGGGTATCTATGCATAAAAGGTTAGTATTGTAGACCTATAGGAAAAAAGAATCGTTTTGTTTCCATGCACATTTTCATTCGCACATCGGCGCTCTATCGGTTTATTAGTACGTGTAGAGTTTACATAGCTCGAATCGTGACCTCGGAAATATCATATAAGTAAGTTAATTTTTAAAGATCAATAATTGATTTTTACACGGTAAAACTATTAATAGGATTAAACAACATTATTCTGTAGTTGAAAAATACTAATTCTTTGTTTACTAATTCTACGACTACTACTACTACTACTACTACTACTACTACTACTACTACTACTACTACTACAACTACTACTACTACTACTACTACTACTACTACTACTACTACTACTACTACTACTACTACTACTACTACTACTACTACTACTACTACTACTACTGCTGCTGCTGCTGCTGCTGCTACTACTACTGCTACTACTACTGCTACTACTACTGCTACTACTACTACTACTACTACTACTACTACTACTACTACTACTACTACTACTACTACTACTACTACTACTACTACTACTACTACTACTACTACTACTACTACTACTACTACTTTAGTGGTCTCAAACCCCGAACTGAGGGCGTATACTGTAGACATGTAATATATTAATTGTCACTGACTCGGAAATAAAGAAAAAAGGTTTCGTAACTGACGAAACATACACATATTTATAAAATTTTCAATTTTATGTACTATAAATTTCTATATTAAGCACTGTATAACAAAAAAAACAACTAATTCAAATTTTGATTAAAAATTTTAGAGGAATACTGCTACAATTTTTTTTCTGAATGAAGACTACTTGGATTCAATCTCATGTACTACAAACTAATACATTCACTTGTAATTTTTAGCTATAAATATTATAAAAATCGCCCAAACCAACATTATTTCAATTTTAAATTTAGAATAAAAAAGGGAGTAATTGAAAAACCAAAACTTGTATCAATCAGAATGTCACGAGGGAAACTTTGGCCACGAGTGTAAACAATTCTGCAGTCACTTCTGCGCTGGGGTCCTCAAATCATGTGATCACGTGAATGGGTCCTGTCTTTCCGGCTGTGTTGACGGCTTCAGAGGGCAGTTGTGTGATAGAGGTGAGCACCGGTACTGTCTCAGTTCATACAATAAATTATTTATATTGAAAACTTGTTGTTTGTTTTGTTGTTTTGAAGTTTATCATTCAGCACTATAATTTATATGATATAATGTGGACGACCAAAGGCTAATGCCTGACAGTTTATTTGATGTGCTTCCACTCACAAGACGGGTTGATTTGACGTCCAATATCAGCACTATAGACTACACTGTGGACGGAACCCACAAACTAACGTCTGACAAATTTATGTTCTTTTACACACAGTACAGTGCAGGAAGACCTGAACTCTTGTCTTAGCCTATCCCATTGACACCGACCCAAATAGTATAAGATAGAGTCTAGACTGTTCTCGATTATCCCTAAATAAGATATATATATAAATTTCTGTGACAAGTTTGTGTTTGTTTGTTTGAAGAAAGCTATAGAGAGAGGAACGGGGGATGAGAGAGATAGAGATGGATAGAGAGAAGACGAGAAGACTGGAGATATATCTAGATCTAGTCTATGCGTTATTAGTTTGTTCTCTGACTTGGTCTGCCCCGATTGTGAAGATCATTCTAGATCTAGGCTATGCATTGTTAGTTTTTTTCCTACCTTGTCTGCCCCGGTTGTGAAGGACATTCGAGAAATCTGTCAATTTAAGGATTCTAGCCAACTGGAGTAATGTCCCTTGTAGTCTCGCAATTTCTAGATATGGTAGTAGATGCTAGAAATATCGAGAACAACTCGAATCTTCTGGGTTACAAATCGGTATAAAAGGCTTGTACGGGTGAGCTGTTGTGAAAGAGTTCAGTGAGTAGTATTCAGTCAGTCAGAGAGTCTGAGCGCGTTTGTTACTATTATTAGAAGCTGTCGTGTTGCCATTACAGATTGCTATTGCAGTTGTGGAATTTATCATAGATTGTTATTGCAGCTGTGGATTTGATTGCTGTCGAGATTTCATTATACCATTTTCAATACCCTAGACGTGTTTATAGTTAATAAAGTTATTCTTCAATATTTCTACAAGAAGGAGTTAACTTTATTATTTGTGTTGAGCCAGTGGATGTTGGATCACTGTCTGAAGCCCCGCTACAATATATAATTTTATAACCGATAGCTGGGCTCTACAACAGAGACTGTACATCCCCCCAACAATCCACGTTACAATTTCACACAATAATGTGTTTTGTATGTATAAAAGCGGGCGATAGAGGGATATGGAAAGGTTTTGTAGAGAGAGAGAGAAATGTTTATATTGATTGTGTTGAAACATCTTGCCGAAGTGGAAGCTGTTATTTTGCTGTTGTTTATTTCATTTATAAATCTAGATAGATTGACGAGCATTGAGTTAGATCAAGACATTTTTAGTTGTATTATTACACAGGGTGACTCCTGTATCTCTCTGAGTGGTAAAAGCATTCAGTTTAGTATGAAAAGGTTGGTCGGACCCATTTCCTAAACCAGTCCTCAAAACTGTTGACCAACCCAATAAAAACTAGAAACTCTTTATAATAACGTAACAATTTAACTTTTAAATAAACACCCCTTCTACGGGTTGATAACACAACTCAAAATGTCTGCATCTAACAAAATCGCTTAAAAATCCGCCCAGATCTATGTAAACAACAGCAAAATAACAGCGTTCACTACGGCAAGAAGCAATTACTCCTTTTTATTGCATACATTTCTAAACGAAATCTTCCTTTTTATAGAACTTCAGGACACCATACCATGTCTCGTTAAAAACCAGAATGTGCGGCAAAAACGTACGGCCCTGACTGTTCCAAAATCTGCACTCAGTGTAGAGGCCAGCACTGTTCACACACAGATGGAACTTGTTTGTCCGGCTGTATTCCTGGATATCAAGGACCGAAATGTGATGCCCGTAAGTTTTGTCCTTTTTTTTAAATCAGGGACCGTATGCAATTATCACAATTTTTTTTTTACCTACGCGAAGTAAAAATCGTAAATGTTGCAGTTAAGTTAATGGTTTTACGACGTTCGCGTAGTGAAATTAGGCTATGATATGCTAGAAACTTATGGATGGAAGGTACTATTATATTATGCATTGAACTCAGCATGCTGAGAGCTCCTTACCATAAAACTTGCTAAGCTAGTTAGGAATTTCCTGCTGGTTCAAAATCATCTAAAACGACGACCAAAGTCTTTGGCAACATAAATAGAACTCATCCTTTTGGTTTTGCTGACGGCCACCAAAGGATACCTATGCATAAAAGGTTAGTATTGAAGACCTACTCTTTAAGTAATTAATAGTGTCTCGAACCTCGAGCCGAAGACTTATACTGTAGACATGTAATATATTAATTGTTCACTGACTCGGAAATAAGCAAAAATTGTTTCGTAACTAACGAAACATACGCATATGTATGAAATTTGCAATTTTATGTACTACAAATTTCTATATTAAGCAATGTACACCAATAATACTAATTCAAATTTGAATTAAATGTTTTTAGAGGAATACTACTACAATTTGTTTTCTGAATGAAGACTTTTTGGATTCAATCTCATGTACTACAAACTAATACAGTTCTATACATATTATAAAAATTGCCCAAACCAACATTATTTCAATTTTAAATTTATAATAAAAAGGAATAATTGAAAACAAACTTGTATCAATCAGAATGTCACGAGGGAAACTTTGGCCATGAGTGTAAACAATTCTGCAGTCACTTCTGCGCTGGGGCCCTCAAATCATGTGATCACGTGAATGGGTCCTGTCTTTCCGGCTGTGTTGACGGCTTCAGAGGCCAGTTGTGTGATAGAGGTGAGCACCGGTACTGTCTCAGTTCATACAATAAATTATTTATATTGAAAACTTGTTGTTTGTTTTGTTGTTTTGAAGTTTATCATTCAGCACTATAATTTATATGATATAATGTGGACGACCAAAGGCTAATGCCTGACAGTTTATTTGATGTGCTTCCACTCACAAGACGGGTTGATTTGACGTCCAATATCAGCACTATAGACTACACTGTGGACGGAACCCACAAACTAACGTCTGACAAATTTATGTTCTTTTACACACAGTACAGTGCAGGAAGACCTGAACTCTTGTCTTAGCCTATCCCATTGACACCGACCCAAATAGTATAAGATAGAGTCTAGACATTTCTGTGACAAGTTTGTGTTTGTTTGTTTGAAGAAAGCTATAGAGAGAGGAACGGGGGATGAGAGAGATAGAGATGGATAGAGAGAAGACGAGAAGACTGGAGATATATCTAGATCTAGTCTATGCGTTGTTAGTTTGTTCTCTGACTTGGTCTGCCTCGATTCTGAAGATCATTCTAGATCTAGGCTATGCATTGTTAGTTTTTTTCCTACCTTGTCTGCCCCGGTTGTGAAGGACATTCGAGAAATCTGTCAATTTAAGGATTCTAGCCAACTGGAGTAATGTCCCTTGTAGTCTCGCAATTTCTAGATATGGTAGTAGATGCTAGAAATATCGAGAACAACTCGAATCTTCTGGGTTACAAATCGGTATAAAAGGCTTTTACGGGTGAGCTGCAGAGAGTTCAGTGAGTAGTATTCAGTCAGTCAGAGAGTCTGAGCGCGTTTGTTACTATTATTAGAAGCTGTCTTGTTGCCATTACAGATTGCTATTGCAGTTGTGGAATTTATTATAGATTGTTATTGCAGCTGTGGATTTGATTGCTGTCGAGATTTCATTATACTATTTTCAATACCCTAGACGTGTTTATAGTTAATGAAGTTATTCTTCAATATTTCTACAAGAAGGAGTTAACTTTATTATTTGTGTTGAGCCAGTGGATGTTGGATCACTGTCTGAAGCCCCGCTACAAGATATAATTTTATAACCGATAGCTGGGCT
The DNA here is from genome assembly GCA_003991915.1 of Elysia chlorotica. Taxonomy (NCBI): domain Eukaryota; kingdom Metazoa; phylum Mollusca; class Gastropoda; family Plakobranchidae; genus Elysia; species Elysia chlorotica. The sequence goes on from RQTK01001329.1 coordinate 17,542, forward strand.
CTACAACAGAGACTGTACATCCCCCCAACAATCCACGTTACAATTTCACACAATAATGTGTTTTGTATGTATAAAAGCGGGCGATAGAGGGGTATGGAAGGTTTTGTAGAGAGAGAGAAATGTTTATATTGATTGTGTTAAAACATCTTGCCGAAGTGCAAGCTGTTATTTTGCTGTTGTTTTTTCAGTTATAGATCTAGAAAGATCGACGAGCATTGATTTAGAGCTAGACATTTTCAGTTGTATTATTACACAGGGTGACTCCTGTATCTCTCTGAGTGGTAAAAGCATACAGGTTGAGTATAAAAAGGTTGGTCGGACCCATTTCCTAAACCAGTCCTCAAAACTGTTGACCTTTAGCACTTTGTGTAAGAAAGAGTGTGATACTTTGTCCTGGTTTAGACTCAGCAATCTAGTTTCAATATTCTTGTCTTGGACGATGTCTTTTTGTTAATGCTCTAGAAAATATGCTACTCATATACTTAACCAAAATACGATGAAGATCGTATTCAGTTCATATGAAGTTACTGTTTGGAAAGATTATTTCACATTATACGTTCATCGGATACTATACAAAACACCTGTTAGAAAGGCTACACTAACTTTGCTAGTGCTAATAAAATATTAATTTCAGTAAAATATCATGTGCTGATTGATTTGCATCTATGACTTGTGGTAACATTTATATGAATTTTTTTGCACACATAAAACAGTATTCTATGCACGTTGGTTAATTTATATTTTTTAACTAGAAAAGAGTTTACAGTTGCAGCTTCAAATAGGCTTCTAAAAAGAGAGCATTAAATAAATCCTAAATAGTTGTTTGGTATAGTAGTAAAAACGAAATATTTATTTTATACAACTATATATATATTTACCTGACACAATCCCATGTCTCGTTACAAACCAGTATGTGTGGCAAAAACTTACGGCGCTGGCTGTTCCAAAAAATGCAACACAAACTGTAAAAACGAACTATGTTCACCAACAGATGGAGCTTGTCTACACGGTTGTAACCCTGGATACAGAGGGGACAAATGTGATGACAGTAAGTATTGTAGTTTTTAAAATAAGAAACAGGTACCATATTTTAATCTTCTTAATACCCATAACCAACTACGGAAAATACTACTTCTTCTAATTTTACTACTACTACTGCTACTACTACTACTACTACTACTACTACTACTACTACTACTACTACTACTACTACTACTACTACTACTACTACTACTACTACTACTACTACTACTACTACTACTACTACTACTACTGCTGCTGCTTCTGCTACTACTATTAAGACTTCTACGACTACTAGGACTACTACAACCACCATCACCACCACCGCCGCCACCATTACCACCACCACCACCACCACCATGCTGCATTTAATGTCGTTGACTAACAAATCAGGAAAAAAATTTCATAACTAATAAAACATAGGCATATTGATCCAAATGCAATCTCATATTCCACAAAATTCTACATTTACCTTTGCACAACAAAATATTACAGTAAACTCTAATTGTGTTAACGTAACCCAGATATAAACATTATTGTTTAATTAAGGGGAAAAGCCGACTATATTACCATCTTAATCTGGATTAGAAATGAGGACCAATACATTTTATTTTCTAAACGAAGAATTTTCGTTGTTTGCAATAGCATATACTACAAACTAATACATGTGTACATTTTACCTTTACGTGTGTTTACTTATGATATTATAGTTTGATTTCAAAAAATCAAAACCAACATTAATACCTTTCAAAATTTTAAAACATAAAAAAAGATAAGTTTAAGAAAATAGTCAAAACCAACATTACTACCTTACTTTCTAATTAAAAAAAAAGATAAGTTTGAGAAAAATTAATAATCAATGTTTTTTGTTTAACCAGTCTGCTCCGAGGGGCGCTATGGCTCTCATTGTTCACAAACCTGCAGTCGGCTCTGTGCTGGTGCCAGCAGATCATGTGATCACGTGAATGGAACTTGTCTTTCCGGCTGTGAGGACGGCTTCAGAGGGGACATGTGTGAAGATGGTTAGTGCCGGTACAATCTCAGTTTATATATGGAATTTAATGTGTTGGGGAGGGGGGTGTACTTGATCCATTTACTATTACACAGCTTTACAGTGTTGCATTTTATATCATTTGTATTATATTCTTTCTGATAATGAGTATATGCTGCATTCTATTTACGTCTACATTTCTTCTCATGTATATTGTTTGGTCAAGATTTAACTTTTAATATTTAATTTTTAATTGCATGCTGAAGTTATTCTTCAATATTTCTACAAGAAGGAGTTAACTTTATTATTTGTGTTGAGCGAGCCAGTGGATGTTGGATCACTGTCTGAAGCCCCGCTACAAGATATAATTTTATAACCGATAGCAGCTGCTGGGCTCTACAACAGAGACTGTGCATCACCTCAACAATCCAGGTTACAAAGGGCGCGCTCTGTATTTAATATCTTTATAACAGAGCTAACTCAGCAACTCACTATTATTGTAATGTAATTTCTTTTGAAGATGTCACATTCAACATTATATATTTTCGATGTAACACACATTGACTGAATAAATTTGAATTTGAATTTGAATTTGAATTTGAATTTGAATTTGAATTTGAATTTGAATTTGAATTTGAATTTGAATTTGAATTTGAATTTGAATTTGAATTTGAATTTGAATTTGAATTTGAATTTGAATTTGAATTTGAATTTGAATTTGAATTTGAATTTGAATTTGAATTTGAATTTGAATTTGAATTTGAATTTGAATTTGATAGATAGTTAGATAGATAGATAGATAGATAGATAGATATATAGATAGATAAATAAATATATTGATAGATAGAGTGAAAGAGAGAGTGAGAGAGAGAAAGGTTCAAACTTCATAAACCAATGAAACATTATTTATTGTTTTCACCACTAAAAGATCAGAAAACAATATTAAAAGATTGGAACCGACGGTCTGCACTACATTTCTCATGATATTACAGAGTTCCTGGTGTAAATCAACCGCTTTTGCTCCTTTGGAAATCAACCTGAAGCTGTCTTGAAACTTGCGTTGATTCTGTCAATATATTGGGACAAACCTGGAGAAAACTGCGTCTAGACATGTCTGATGACGGACGTCAAGGCGGCCAAAGACAGTATTGTCACGTCTTGCATGGACGTCTGTGGTTTTTGAAGGACAGAGAAGTTCTCTAAGACAAGCAGACTTTAAACAAGTATGTGACTGGTCTTTACTCAGAATGGCATGTTTCAAGCAGTTTTTTAATGTAATTTTTTTAAAGAAAGTAGTCTATGATCGGAGTTGAATTAAGTTGAGTTGGTTACTTAACTTCCAATGTCAACAACATATAAGCTACTTGTTGATACCCCTTTCTTTGGACGAAAAATTGTTTTTAGTAAAATCGTATTGAATGAGCATGATTGCACAGAGAGAAATCTGGGATCGGACACCAAATGAGCATAATATTCCAGAAACAATTGTTAAGTACATGCACTAAAATTTAATGTATTCTAAACCTGGGAAGGGAAACCTAATGTGTAGTTTATTAAGTTACAGAGACGAAAACTCAATAAGTTAAATAAAAAGTATTTGCCCGGGCCTAGAATTTAGTATTATGCAACATTTTTATACCCTAGACTTTTCTCAAGGCGCATTTAGATCTAGATATTGATCCAGATAAAGAAAAACACAGAATTTAAAACATTCAAATTTAATAAGAATTTCCATTTGCATTCGAACCGATAGATGTGTGAACGTTTTTGAAATGATTATTACTGTTGAACACACCTCAAATTTCTATAACTGACAAAATTTGAAAGATTTCCGCTGGGGTTATGTTGTAGTCGCGGTGAAAATAAGAAGGATTGACAATTATGGATGATAAAAAAACCCAACAACGATAAATTGAAACTAACGTAATAATAATAATACAACACCACCCAAGTTACAGTTCCATACTAGCAGTTTGTACTATTTTTGTTAAATCTATTCCTCTCTCAGGTTGATGAACATACGTTAGGTAGCTAGCATAGTCCCGCGGGGTCTGCTATCTTATTAAAATAGATATTGCAGATGGGTCCATGTCTCAGCCGGTCACATTGGAGTCTATAATCGGAGAAAGCTGGGCTATTTTCTAGTTCAAGGTGTCTTGGACGGGGGCCAAGGGTAGAATACCCGGAGTTTGTCCAATCACATTGCACGGAGACCGACTCAACCAAAGGATAAAAAGCAACAAGGCGGCTTATGGGGTTGGAACCAGCAGCTTTTACTTTTACCTCTTAATGGGCGGGGACAACTGGCTTGTTTTGTAGGTTTCCAATTCAGACTGTACTTATTCATGTTGTGTGTGCGATGTGTGTCTGGCATATTATTATTTCCCAGATAAGTCGTCCATATTTCAGTATCAGTTTATTTTTTTGTACTCTGTTTACGTTTTTTTCTTCTTTCAAAAGTCTGTTAGAATATCGATGAATATAATTTGATTGAGGCCGTTTTCGTTACGGTTTGTTAGTGCAATGATCTTCTGGTAGATAAGTGTGCACTCTGGCTGCTGACTGCTTCTTACAAGTTGTGTATATCTTTATCTCGTTAAATGGTTCATGCGGAGAGCGATCTCTTTGGCGTCGTTTTGGTTTTGGCGATGTATTGTTATTGTAATTATTGACGGAAAAGAGTGGAACAAATTCAAAGTTTTGTTGATTTGGGCCAACTAATATCAGGAGATGGAAAATGCTAGCAAAAACAGCTCCTCAAAACAGTGAAAGAGAGAAAAATTAAATACTAGGGACATGCCAGAAGGCACAGTTCATTGCAGAAGAAGATCGTAGAGGGTATGGTGGAAGGCACGAGGGGTAGAGGAAAGACACGGGTGGGCTGGGCTATGAATGTGGAGGACTCGACTGGAATGAAAATCAACGAGTGCTGCGAGATTGGAGGGCAGTCTGGTTACGTCACTTTTTTGGGTATGGGTTAAAAGCCCACCTAGTTAAGATGTTTTTTCGGTGGCGCTCCTTACCTCTTTGCGACAGGCGTTTGGTTTGGTCTGAAAGCGATGCGGTATTCAAATATTTAGTTCATTATACTGAAATAATTATGTTATGCTGTAAGTCTCATTTCTTTTATATGAAAATAGTATTTGAAAATATTGTTTTGCAGCTATCGCTTTATTGGACAATTTTGTACAGACTTGTTAAAAAAGCTACATATATTCGATAGTGCTAAAAAATATTGGTGTTAGTAACATTATTTTGCATCCATGGCATATTTTAAAAACCTAATTTACATAAAACAAAAAAGTATCTTAGACACGTTTGTTAGTTTGTCATTTTTTTAAATTTGCAGCTGGGGCTCATTTAACCGTCTAGACAAATACCATGCAATAAACGCTACATTTTTTGGTATAAATTTCCAAACGAAATCTCGCTTTTATAGAACTCTATATTGACACGACACAATTCTATGTCTTGTAAAAAACCCAGTTTGTGCGGAGAAAAATTTCGGGCGTCACTGTTCCCAAAGCTGCAGCGAAAACTGCATAGGCCAACAGTGTGAGCCTCTGGACGGAACTTGCTTGTTCGGTTGTCAGCTCGGATACCAAGGAGCGAAATGTGATAGGCGTAAGTTGTCGAGTTTGTTTTTTAATCAGAATCATTTAACTAATGTTAATTTTCTCAATTCGACGACCAAAGCCTTTAACCATCAATTCGATTGTGCTGATGGCTATCAAAGAGATCTTTGCATTAACATTGTCGACCTAAGTGAAATAAAGGATTGTTTGAAATATTTGGAGAAGGTTAGTATTGTCGACCTAAGTGAAATAAAGGATTGTTTGAAATATTTGGATGACTTTTTCTTATTCACATATCGGCACTATTTCAGTTTATTGATACAAACTGTGTTTACATAGCGCCAATCGTGGAATCGGAAATGTCATGATTATTCGTAAGCTAATTTTTAAAATTTGAATAGAAAATAAACACTTTTTTTAACATTCGAGTAATTTATAGGGGTCGTGAGCCTCGAGCTCAAAAGCTATACAAGACACTGCACGTAGTATTTACTGTCGTTGAGTTACAAATAAAGAAAAAAAGGTTGCATAACTGACGAAACATACGCATATTAAGGCAAGGGTGATCTCATGTATCAACAAATTCAACATTTACATATAATTCTCTTTACTTAATCCCGATAAAATATTTTAGAGGGATACCAAGAAATGTTGATTTTTAAATTAAGAGTTTTTGTTGGTTGCAATCTCATATTCAACAATATTATCACCCCCACCTGTAATTATGTTCACTTTGTTTATTTTATGTGGTTAAGAAAATCCCCTAAACAATAATTATCTACTATATTTACTATCTTAATTTATAATGTCAAAAATGATCAATTGACAATAAATACATGAACCAGTTTGCTCCGATGGAACGTATGGCCCTCGGTGTTCACAAGCCTGCAGTCGGAACTGTGCTGGGACCTCCAGGTCATGTGATCCCATCAACGGGACCTGTACTTACGGCTGTGTTGACGGCTACAGAGGGCAACTCTGTGATAACGGTTGGTACCAGTGCAGTCTCAGTTCATACAATTAGTTTATTGATATGGAAAACTCACTGTTGCTGTTTTTTATGTGTTCTTGTTTGGGCGTTCTACGCCAGCACTACAATGTATAGGCTATTATGTAGTTCAGCTGGTTTAACGTCCAACGTCAGCACTGCATGTTCTGGACGGGGCCCAGGACTAACGTCTAATTTCATGTGCTTCTACATACAATACAGTGCGGATAGACTTGGAGTCCTCTCTTGGTCGGTCATGTAATTCTGACAATCACACAACTAGTATCAATACAATGCGGATAGACTTAGAGCTCTTTGGTGGTGGTGGTAGTAGTAGTAGTAGTAGTAGTAGTAGTAGTAGTAGTAGTAGTAGTAGTAGTAGTAGTAGTAGTAGTAGTAAATCTAGATATTGGCATTTTGCTTCGGATATGATAGAAACCTTATGATAATTGAGATAATAAAATGTATATAATAATAAGGTACTACAATACACGATTTCGTTTTTCTCAAAAGCGCATAAGCTGTAGTTAGTTGAAACAACACATGTATAGTTTACGACAATATTTTGACCAGGTATCCTTTTTACTGGATTTATCGTGCTAATACATGAAATGGATAAGCTTACTATGCTGTATTTCAAAAGATATGACTTGAAGTTTAAAAACCATTTTATTATTATTATTATTAGTATTATTATTATTATCATTATTATTATTATTATTATTATTATTATTATTATTATTATTAAAGTAGCAACAGCAGCACAGAAGTAGCAGCAGCAGGAGGAGAAGGAGGAGGAAAGGTATTAAGTCAAGGAACACATTTCATGATTTTGATGTTTTTTTAGTTAAACGTTAAAAAACCACACCCACATTCAACTTTATAAACGTCTCATAAGCATATTAAACAACAAATGTTGCGTACCATTTAACATTTTTTTAGAAGACCTTTGTCGTTAATGGGCTTAGATTTTTGTATGTATGTTTTCTTCGATAAGTATAAAACACCTTTTTTCTTTACTATTGCTCTATATTGGACACATTCTTTTATATAATAAAATAGAGAAATAAATCTATATTCGCCCTTTTTAATCCTAATTTTCAGTCACATAGATTTTTTAAAATTTTCAACTAATGTTGTTAACAATTTTGGCTAAGTATCACTTTTGTCATAGTTGTAACCCTCTGACAATATGGAAGACGTATTTTTTTTATTTGTGACATATTTGCATTAGACGTTTGTGCCATTAAGCTATTTTTCTCTTAATAACCAAACCAGGTTGTTTGGGATCGACGTATGGGCGTGACTGCTCTTCAAACTGCCACCAGAACTGTTATGGCATGGAACATTTGTGCGACTCGCGGAATGGAACGTGTCTTTTCGGCTGTGTTCTTGGATTCGGTGGACCTCTTTGTGATGTCCGTAAGGCAAAGGATGTGCTATTTTAGAAGTTTGGATTAATATAAAAAAAATAAGGTTCACATTGTATTGAAACTCTGGATAAAGGTAGAGACTTTGATGTTTGCCGTTAATCACCATGTTTTGAGGAGACGGATAGGGTAACTTAGGATAAAACACACTTTTATTATCTACGAAAGAATTTTGGGTTAGGGTTAGGAATATACCGGCAAGAACAGTAGTTTTGATATTGACACAAAAACATTGATAAAACAAGCATAAGCAATAGTAGCTTGCTTAATATCTAGTCGACTTTCTCTGTCTCTGACTGTCTGTCTTTCTCTCTCCGTTTCTCTTTCTCTTCCTTTCTCTCTCTATCTTTCTCTCTATCTCTTTCTCTCTATCTTTCTCTCTCTTGGTCTCTCCGTTTCTCTCTCTTTCTCTATATCGCCTTCTTTCTTTAATTTCTCTCCCTTTCTCTCTTTCTCTCTCTCTCTCTCACTCTCTCTCGATCCCACTCTAAACCATCTCATCCTACACGTGATGTATGTTATGCGCAAGAAGATGTTTTCATTGAATCGACAATTTAGGGAAGACGTTAACGACTAGGGATCAGAGGAAGGGAATGTGGGAGTCTACTTTACCCCCTTACCAAACAACAGAAACAATCAATACGCATAGCTATCACAATGGTGACTGCTACACCAGCACACATAGCTACCACAATGATGACTGCTACACCAGCACACATAGCTACCACAATGATGACTGCTACACCAGCACACATAGCTACCACAATGATGACTGCTACACCAGCACACATAGCTACCACAATGATGACTGCTACACCAGCACACATAGCTACCACAAAATGACGGCGACAACAACACGTATAGCTACTGCAAGAGGCCTTGAAAAGTGCGTAACAAAATGGCAGGCAGAGAGATAGGTAGTAGACGTAAAAAAACGGAAGCTAACAAAATGTCACGCAACCAATTAACCCAAAGTGACAAAATAATCCCCCAACAGATTAACAAACTAGCGCACTCACATTCACACAAATACAATATTCTAGTAACGCCAAACATAAAACCGCAAATAAAATTGTATCACCTTCTGATAACACTGGGGTGGTCCTGGATTAGACCATCAGCTTCCGACGCAAAAGGTCCGTGGTTCGAGCCCTGGCGATTTTGCTCCTTACTGGTTTGGTCGGTGTCCGTTTAATGTGACCGGCTGAGACAATACTCATGGTATTCCCAGCCTGTCTCATATGTGGCAGCACATAAAATTGTCAGACGTCCGTCTTGAGGATCCGTCCACAATGTAGCCTATATAGTGCTGATGTTGGACGTTAAACCAAGTCAACAACAACTACTGTGATAAAACTAAAGCAAATTGGACCGATAATGTAGAGAATCCCTATTGGTGTTTAAAAAATGGCATTTTTTAAATTATTTTTCTGGAGTTTTGTTTTAAAACTTCGTCCTTCTCTTTTTCAAAACCAGCGTGTGCGCCAGGGAGGTATGGGGCTGGTTGTTTCAAAAAGTGCAGCCCAAATTGTGCTGGGAGCCTCGATACGTGTGACGGAAGAGATGGTTCGTGTCTTCACGGCTGTACCGATGGCTTTACAGGGGAAATGTGCAACCGGCGTAAGTACTGCACTCGAGGCTGCTTCATTGCTCTAGATTTTCCGGATTACAGCAAAGGTGGTGAACTAAACCAACTGGCAGAGCGTTGGTCTTCAGACCGGTAGGTCCACCGTTGAAATCCCACGACTGATCAAAAATGTATTTTCCTGATTTCTTATACTACTGCTAAAGTTGATGTCATTATAATGTCACAGGTTGAAACAAGAGTTCAGGTTTTCCCCGCCATGTCTTTTGTGTGGCAGCACATAATAATAATTGTCAGACGTTAGAAAAATAGAATAAATAGGTCACAAAAGGTAAACCAGAGGGTTTGTGAACAATGAATGAAAGTTTAACATGCAGTTTTTATTTGAAAAATGTAATGGACATTTCAATTTCATTTCCTTTATTTAAAACTAACTACTGAAAAGACATTCATGGACAGTCTGACTCGATTCATAAACACATCGAACAAGAATCTGTCTAAGCTGGACATATTCAGACGGACTGAAGACAGAAATGCTTGGAAATCCCTGATCGTCGATGTCTGCGCCAGATCTGACACCTGAATGAATGAATGAATGACTGAAAAGGCTAGTTGACTTTTTATTGATAATAATTATATTTGTTTTGTATAAAAAAATATCTTTTTAAACGATTATTCATGTTATTTGGTGAGAATACATCGTTTCAAAAACAACTGGACAACGCACTAATATAACATTCGATCATATACACTTCCTGCTCTTAAAGTTTGTACTATATAAGGATATTAAAAAAAAAAAAAAGAATAAAAAAGGGAGAGCAACAGGAGAGAATTAACTCAAAATAGTCATGTTGGAGATCGGACTTAGCTTAAACGAAAAGACAACAGAGACAATGGTGGTGTGTAGGCAAAAAGCTATTCCTACACGCAAATTAAAAGTAAGGACTTATGAGTTATCACGATGGAAAAAAATTCAAATGCTTACAGTCGATGATAACAGAAAACGGTAAATGCGAAGCCGAAATAAAGATAAGAATAGGAAAAGGCAAATAAACATTTCAGGAAATGAAACACGTTTTCAATAATAATTTTAAAAAATAGCCCCTACGGTGAAACAGACAGTGCTAAGGTGTTATGTACATCCAGTCCTTATGTACAGAAGCGAGACTTGGACATTAAACAAACAGCTGGAGAGACCTATCACAACAACTGAGATGTGGTTCATCCAAAGAATTCTCAAAGTCTCATGGGCTACGAGAAATACAAACGAAAGTGTCTTAAGAGAAGCAGGGGTCGGATTAAATCTCTTAAACAAAATCAGGACACAACAAGCAAAATTCGTTGGCCATGTCATACGCAGACATAGTTTAGAACACATATTTTTACAACTGGTCAATTGAACAAAAAGAGAGAGATAGAGAGATAGAGAGGAAGACAGGGAGAAAAGATCTGGGACGAGCTAGGAAGATGGGTTAATAAAAACAAAGGGTTTGACTTGAGTGTGAAAATAATGTGAGGACAGAGAGACGTGAAAGGGTATGGTCGCCAACGCCAACCAGCACATCACTACATGACGATGAGTCATGTTGGTCCATTTACAATTATTCTATGTCATATAAAATTGTGTATATCCGTGTGTTTTTGTGTGCACGCTGTTACTATATATGGGAATTTCTACCGAGCACAGTATGAACCTCTACTGTGTATGGTAAAAAAAAAAACGATTTTGTTTAAAAAAAAATTAACATTAGGTTGATTTTTATATCTGTCTGCAACCTAATATTATGCTTTACGACAATAAGGCTCGGTATGAACTTATAGATACCACGAATGCAGAAGTTCGATTTTTACTTTGTTTTCATAAAAGGGTGTGTTAAATAAAATTGGATACGTGTCAATTACCAGCTTGCCCGCCACGGACCTTTGGGCCTCAGTGTTCCCAATCCTGCAGCCAAAACTGTGCCGGGACCGGTGCAGTCTGCGACAGCCGTGATGGGACCTGTCTACATGGTTGTATTCTGGGCTTTGAAGGAGAGTTCTGTGACAAAGGTATGTATCGCGTCTTTACAACAATACATTGTGATAACCTACAAGAATGTACAAGGGCTATAGAAATGATATTAAAACGACCCTTTTTTTCAACCCGTTCAATATAGCCTATATAGTGATGACGGTGGACATTAAACCAACTCAACTACTACAACTACGAGTATTCGTAAGTTCGATGAATGCCAAAATACAAGTGATATATTCCTATAAGAATGAGAATGAGAACTATCTAACTAAACGTTCAGATTAAAAACTGTAATGGGCTAATACGTTTTTGCGTTATCTCATTATATTATTATTAGTCAGAAAGAAGGGAATGAAACAGTTTCATGGTTATCTCAAAAGTAGCAAAAAAGACTTACGCCAAAATCGTAACCTAGTGACGACATTCAGCTTTTTGAAGTAGAGCTGATCAAACTTTTTGACAACATGAACTTATTTTGTTTTCAACCTCATAGGTATCTGAGACCTGGTCATAGTGCCTTGCCTTGTGCCTTGTATCCGTCGCCGTGTTCGTCTATAGGATCTCCAGCAGACATCACAACAGCACGCCATTTGTTTCTGTCCTTACTCCGCAGACTTATTTTGTGTAAACTTAGACCACTGCTCTTCTCAATGTTGTCAATCAAGGTGGTGGGAGGTCTGCCTTTTCTTCTTTTGCCGGCAAACTTTCCCTGCAGGACTGTCTTCATTAGATCAGTCTTTGTGTTGCGTATTGCATGGCCCGTATATCTGAGTCTGCGTTTTTTGGACCTCACTCAATAGCTTTCGTGTGGCACCTAGTTCTTTTAGGATACTGTCATTTGTTCTTTTCTCTTTCCAGCTAACTCTAAGAAGGGCATCTGTATAGCCACATTTCAATGGCATGGATTCTGTTTTGTTCTTCTTGTTTTAGTGTCCATGCCTCACAACCATATAGAACAACTGGCCAAACCAGACATTTTAGAATTGCCATTTTCAGTGTTGTCGGAATTCCCCTATCTTTCCAAAGATTTTTTCATTCAATTGTCTTTTGTTTTGCCATACCAATTCTTGTCCTAACATCTTTGGAACAGGATCCATTGTTTTCTTTCACTGAGCCAAGGTACTTGAAACATTGCACATATTCAAGTTTTGAGTTGTCTACTTTGATGTCATTGGCAGTGTTATTTGTACCGTTTATGTGCATGAATTTAGTTTTCTTAGCATTTAGTTCTAATGATGCGTTTCTTCCTGCAATGTCTACTCTATTAAGATTCTTTTCATGCTTGTTACATTGTCAGCAATCAGGGCAGTATCATCAGCATAACGCAGATTTGTCAGATTACGTCCTCCTATGCTAATTCCCATACCATCTATGTCTGCCTCCCGCATCACTTGTTCTGTGTAGATATTAAACAGATGAGGGGATAGTATGCAGCCTTGTCTAACTCCTTTATTGATACGAAAGTGACCACTGTGTTCCCTATTCCATCTTATGGTGGCACTTTGATTTGTGTACAGATTAGAAATAAGTGATATCAGATGTGTAGGAAAACCCATTTTTTGCATAGTTTGAAACAGATGGTGGTGTTGAACACTGTCGAAAGCTTTGCTGTAATCAATAAACGTTATGAAGGCTTCCTCTGTTGTGTTACTAACCTTTTCTATCAACATCTGTAATACAAACAGCATATCTATGGTTCCTCTGCCACTTCTGTAACCAGCTTGACAGTCTGATACTTCACTTTCTATCTTGTTCTTCATTCTGTTCAGAATAATAATAAGTAGGATTTTACTTGCGTGGCTAATAAGGGCGATAGTTCTATAGTTATTACAATTTTTGGGATCCCCACTTTTATACAACATAACGAATTCTTGCAGCTTCCAATCATCTGGCCATTTGCAGGTTTCCCATAATTTGGTGCATAGAAAATGAAGAGCCTTTGTTCCCTCATGCATTCTGCACTTCAGCAGCTCACCAGGGATGTATGTCTACCACAAACCTTTTCCTACACGATTTCCGACCTGATATCTGATCTAAATGGGAAAAGATAGACTTCCTACATGATTTTTTCCCTACGAAAATTAAAGTCGGATCTTTATGTGTAGTCTTTCATTTCGGAGACGCATTTTATCGGAGCATTAATTACTATTTTTTTCACATCTGAGACAATAAAGATTTAAGAGTGTACACTTCAGCAGCTCACCAGGGATGTTATCTAGCCCTGGTGATTTTTCACATTTGAGACTATCTATAGCAGAGTCTATTTCTTCTAAGAGCGGAGCTGGTTCTTTATGCTGTTGTGTTGGGCAAGGCAAGGCGTCTTTAATTGTGATATCTATCTCAAAGAGGCTTTTACCATACTCCTGCAATCTGTTCAGAATATCTTCCTTTTCTATAAGTGTTTTGTCTTCTTTGTTCTTAATTCTATATTTTCTGACTGAGACATTTTGCGACTTGACCTTTGTTATCTGATTAAAGAGTTGTTTTGAGTTTCTATGGGAATTTGCGTCTGCTATTTTAGCACATTCTTCTTCTAACCATATCCTTTTGTCTTCTTTGATTTGTCTCCTGGCTTGTTTCTCTTTTCAATCTTTTGTAATTGGTTTCGTCATTTGTTTTCCTGGCAGCGCGTTTTTCTTTGGCAAGCTAAAGAGCTTCTGTGCTAAGGAAAGGTTTCTGGGGCTTCTTTTTCTTTTTACCTATATGAGTGCTGGAAGCTTGGGTATAGACAACTTTCATATCTTCCCGTATCTCGTTGGGAAGGGTTTCATTTTCGGTCCATGTTTCCAGTAAAGATTTAAAGCGGTTGCTTGTTTCTAAAGTATATCCTAATACAACATCAGGGTTTTTTAATTTTTCCAGATCATACTGGGCTTCAAATTTAGTTTTGTTTGTTTTTAAAGGCTTCAGTTTGAAACCGGCCATGACTAAATTATGATCTGTGTCACTGTCAGCTTCTGGTTTTGAGCTAGAATTTATTACTGTTGACTTCCAGTATTTGTCAATCATGATACATTCAATTTGGTGTCTACTTTCGTCAAGAAGAGAAGTCCAAGTGTATTTTCTTCTATTTTGTTTTTCAAAAACAGTGTTGGTTATGAGTAGGCTATTGGCCCGACAGAAACTGGCTAGCATGTTACCTCTTTCATTTCTACCACCTAATCCATGTCTTCCTATTCCACATTCTTTGTTTTCACCTTCTCCAACTTTAGCATTGAGGTCGCCCATGACAATGCAGATTTCTTTCGATGATATAAAATCCTTAATCATGTGCCAGAAAAAAAAAAGTTTTTTACAGTTTGTACCTGTGTAACTAGTTCTGTCTTGAATCAATTGGACACGCCATGAATCCTAACCATGGATTGTGTAGCTGATTTTAAATTTAAAATAAACACGGTACTGGGCTGTTTTTTTTTTCATAAAACTTATTTGTTAAAAAATACTCTTGCTTACCTTCTTACCTTCTTAGTTATCCCTTAGTCCAGATGACCGCTGGGGCACCAAGGATGATGGACAACCACTTTTCTCCACCATTCACTGTTTTCAGCCTTTCCAATGTTTCACCCAGCTCAAAACCTGTCCATTCTGTTATGATGCTGTTTTTTCAGTGTGCCTTTTTTCTCCCTCCTTGTACAGTGTATGATCATCTTTTGAATGTTGGGGGAAATGTAAAATTTTTTGGCCGCAGAGGTCAAAATTTGGGGGACAGCCCTATAAAAGTGTCGATGCACACTTCATACATGTATTCTCCATAGAGTTTCTGTTAAAATTATGAACATGAACGCTGTGTAGCGCAATAATTTTATCAGCCACCGTAAAAATAATTTTTCTTGAGATTTAGGAAATAATGTTTAACTATGAGAAATCTTTAATTTAGTCCTGTTGATCTAAATGTGCTTTTTGTTATAAGGCCATAGCCTACTATGTTCTTAAGTACTGCATAGGGCCCATTAGCATACCTTATACAGTTCCTCTCTTCATCATTTGTAACATGTTCTGTGTAGAAGATGCCTAAAACAACACGCACAACTTTCTGTGTAGAAGATGCCTAAAATAACACTCACAACTTTCTGTGTAGAAGATGCCTAAAATAACACTCACAACTTTCTGTGTAGAAGATGCCTAAAATAACACTCACAAATTTATGTGTAGAATATGCCTAAAACAACACTCACAACTTTCTGTGTTGAAGATACCTAAAACAACACTCACAACTTTCTGTGTTGAAGATACCTAAAACAACACTCACAACTTTCTGTGTTGAAGATACCTAAAACAACACTCACAACTTTCTGTGTTGAAGATACCTAAAACAACACTCACAACTTTCTGTGTAGAAGATGCCTAAAACAACACTCACAACTTTCTGTGTTGAAGATGCCTAAAACAACACTCACAACTTTCTGTGTATAAGATGCCTAAAACAACACTCACAACTTTCCATGTTGAGGATGCCTAAAACAACACTCACAACTTTCTGTGTAGAAGATGCCTAAAACAAAACTCACAACTTTCTGTGTAGAACATGCCTAAAATAACACTCATAACTTTCTGTGTAGAAGATGCCTAAAACAACACTGCCACCTTGTCCAAACCAGCGTGTCCAGAAGAGATGTTCGGCGCTGGCTGCACCCACTCCTGCAGCAAGTACTGTGCTGGGCCCACCAAAGCCTGTGACCCTGTGGACGGTGCGTGTTATTTCGGCTGTGTTACTGGATTTACGGGAAAAACTTGTGGTGAAAGTACGTCCTTAGCTCAATAAGAAAAGTGTCACAGTATAAATGTTTTAACACCACAGAAAGACACAAAGTATTAGTTCGTATTTAATTCAATTACAAAATTAAAAACTTTCAGAGTATAAACCTATGTTTATATAGAGGACACCAAGAGTATAGAGGTTAAATCTATAAGCACTGGTATAACGATAATAATATCGCAAAAAGCATGTAGTAAAAGTGCTAGCTGAATTTGATTAAAAAAAAACAATTGCCCCAGTATAACTGTTTTAATATCGAGAAGAAGTTTGTAGTAAAGGTAAATAATGAATTCCGTAAAGCAATTGACACAGTATTTACATGTTTTAGTACCGTCCTCTATCTTTTTTAATGCTAAGGAGCATGATGGTCAATTATTTTTTTATTTACCAATTACCAACATTCATAAAACAAGCACGAATACAGGATACAAAAATAAAGAAATCTTTATTCATACCTGACGGTGAAAATATACCATTTCTTCAGTCAACAGAGAAACATCGATAAGAAATTAAGGATAAAGATAGAATATTAACACAAACAAATATAAAAAGTATAGATGGTATATATCCATCAAAATTTCACAATATCACAGTTTAGGTTACTGAAAGTATATGAAAAAGCTCATAATTATCGTGCAAGCGTTAAAAATTATACATTATATATACGTACAAAAATGTAGGAGTAAAATTGTGAGGCAACCGGTGTGAATCAGGCACAAGTCGGAAATTTGACTTTTGGAGATTTCTATAGTGTGTTAAGTACCATCAAATGCAGTTTAAGAAGCTGCAAAAATTGTAACTCTGTCAGTTCTAGAACCAAAGATAACCCTTTTTATCTGAAAATTAACTAGGTCAATATTCAGTGTTTTTCTTATACTTAGAGGGTTCTAGCTCAAAACTTATATAGGCGACTTGTGCCTGATTCACCCTTGTTGCCTTAATATAAACATATGTACTATTCACAAGAAAAATCTTATTAAGCACACCTAAGAGCAAGAAAGGGTTTCTGTGTTGTACATTATCGTTTTCTAATAAAATGTTCGTTATATTTTGTGTGTGTAAAAAAAAACTACCAGTTTGCCATGGCACCTCGTACGGAGCTGACTGTTTGGAAACCTGCAGCCCACACTGTGGTGGGGACAAGGGCGCCTGTCACCACGTCACAGGGAAATGTCTCAAGGGCTGTAAGGCTGGTTATGATGGAGAATTTTGTGATAGAAGTGAGAACTGGGTTTATTTAAAATTCAAAGTGTGTAAATACATGTGTTTAGCTAACGCCCTGGTATGTATATACGTATACATACACACACACGACACACACACACACACACATATATATATATATATATATATATATATAAACGCCCTGGTATATATATATATATAATTGGCGAATGTTATGGGGCCTTCTACTTGAGGGCGTATTATGGGGCATGAATTTTGTGGGACATTTCGTATACTACTGCGGGGTTATACATATACACACATTGTTTTAAATACTGTCTTCTCAAAAAAGCATATTCAACAACCCGTTGGCTGAGAACTGCTTAAATTTATCACCAAAGAAGAGCGATTAAAGAAATTTTGCACTCTATCAAGGCTTAGAATTAAAAAAAAAACATTCCATTAAAAAAAACAACCCTGCCGCGATTGGATGCATAGAGTTTATTTTAATGTACAACGACGCAGAATCAAGTATCTCTCTCTCTCTCTTTCTCTCTGTGTCTTTCTCTCTCTCTCTCTCTCTCTCTCTCTCTCTCTCTCTCTCTCTCTCTCTCTCTCTCTCTCTCTATCTATCTATCTCTCTTTCTTTCTCTCTATATGTGTTTCTCCCTCCGCCTCTATTTATATAATCAGTCTCTCAATTTCTGTTTCTCGTTCTTTCTCTTTTATATTTCTATTGTTCTCTTATATCTAGCTTTCCCTCAATATTGTCAGTTCATTTACAAAATACCCTTAAATGCTGCTTATTAAACCAACAGTTTGTCGTGTTGGGCTGTACGGAGACGGTTGTGCCAAACCCTGTAGGTCAGAATGCAGAGGGGAAAGCAACGCGTGTAACAATCGGGACGGGATGTGTCAGTTTGGCTGCGACCCTGGCTATCTAGGGAAGCGGTGTGATCAAAGTAAGTACTCAACTCATTTAAGAATATTGCGCCGCAGAACCAGAGACATTAAATTTATAGAGATGTTTCAGAGAAAGTTAGCTCTATTGATACGGGGAGCTAGGGTGAGGCGTGCTCACTTTGTTTCTAAATAGAAATTAAAGTGGTTGAACAATGTTCAGGGTGAGTTTTTTTTACTAAGGTTTAAAGAAAGGAAGCAACTTCCTTTATTACCTTGAACCACATACGCCAAATCCTTGCTGTGAAACCTCTCAATAATTCACAGTCTCTGGTCCATCTAGGTCACGTCTCTCCAATTTGCTAAAAATTAAGAAATAACTGCGAAAGTTTTTTTTTATGTTCTTTGAATCATCAAAACATGCCATGCAAAAAGTCTAGTATACATTTTCACCTCCTGAAACGTGGGTATATCCCTAAGAATATGTAATGCTATGCTCACCTGAGAAAACCTTTAACAACTAGAGACCGCTTTAGAAAAAAAGACGAATCGTTTTGCATGTTAAAATACCCTTGTTGATTTTTTTGTCCGATAGTTCAGGCTAGTGCCTGCTTTATCATATTTTACTTAGTCAGATTTTCAGTTACCACTGAGTCCAAATCGATCCCCCTAACTTTAAGTGACAAGGTATGTAACGTTCCATCACGTTGCTTTATCACATTTTACTTGGTCAGATTTTCAGTTATCACTGAGTCCAAATCGACCCCCAAACTTTAAGTGACAAGGTATGTAAAGTTCCATGAAGTTGTTTTATCAACTTTTACTTGGTCACATTTTCACTTACCACTGAGCCCAAATCGACCCCCAAACTTTCAGTGCCAAGGTATGTAAAGTTACATTATGTTGCTTTATCATATTTTACTTGGTCACATTTTCAGTTGCCATTGAGTCCAAATCGACCCCCAAACTTTAAGGGACAAGGTATGTAAAGTTCCATCACGTTGCTTTATCATATTTTACTTGGTCACATTTTCAGTTACCACTGAGTCCTAATCGATCCCCAAACTTTCAGTGACAAGGTATGTAAAGTTCCATTATGTTGCTTTATCATATTTTACTTGGCCACATTTTCAGTTACCGCTGAGTCCAAATCGACCCCCAAACTTTAAGTGACAAGGTATGTAAAGTTCCATCACTTTGCTTTATCACATTTTACTTGGTCACATTTTCACTTACCACTGAGTCCAAATCGACCCCCAAACTTTAAGTGACAAGGTATGTTAAGTTCCATTATGTTGCTTTATCATATTTTACTTGGTCACATTTTCAGTTACCAATGAGTCCAAATCGATCCCCAAACTTTCAGTGCCAAGGTATGTAAAGTTCCATGACGTTGCTTTATCATATTTTACTTGGTCGGATTTTCAGTTACCACTGAGTCCAAATTCATCCCCAAACTTTAAGGGACAAGGTATGTAAGTTCCATCACGTTTCTTTATCATATTTTACTTGGTCACATTTTCAGTTGCCACTGAGTCCAAATTGATCCCCAAACTTTAAGTGACAAGGTATGTAAAGTTCCATGACGTTGCTTTATCACATTTTACTTCGTCAGATTTTCAGTTGCCACTGAGTCCAAATCGATCCCCAAACTTTAAGGGACAAGGTATGTAAAGTTCCATGACGTTGCTTTATCACATTTTACTTGGTCAGATTTTCAGTTGCCACTGATTCCAAATCGATCCCCTAACTTTAAGTGCCAAGGTATGTAAACTTCCATTACCACTGAGTACAAATCGATCCCCAAACTTTCAGTGACAAGGTATGTAAAGTTCCATGACGTTGCTTTATCACATTTTACTTGGTCAGATTTTCAGTTGCCACTGAGTCCAAATCGATCCCCAAACTTTAAGTGACAAGGTATGTAAAGTTCCATGACGTTGCTTTATCATATTTTACTTAGTCACATTTTCAGTTACCACTGAGTCCAAATCGACCCCCAAACTTTAAGTGACAAGGTATGTAAAGTTCCATTACGTTGCTTTATCATATTTTACTTAGTCACATTTTCAGTTACCACTGAGTCCAAATCGACCCCCAAACTTTAAGTGCCAAGGTATGTAAACTTCCATTACCACTGAGTACAAATCGATCCCCAAACTTTCAGTGCCAAGGTATGTAAACTTCCATTACCACTGAGTACAAATCGATCCCCAAACTTTAAGTGACAAGGTATGTAAAGTTCCATGACGTTGCTTGTACTAACCTACCAGCTTGTCCCGAGGGCACCTTTGGCGATGACTGTGGCCAGAACTGCAGCGAGACCTGTGCGGGGAGCGGCCACCTGTGTGACCACACGGACGGGTTGTGCATCAAGGGCTGTGTGGATGGATATTACGGGGATCAATGTCATAAACGTGGGTTTGTTGTTGTTGTTTGCTTTTTGTTTTTGTTATTGTTTCTTGGGGTTTTATTGTTTGGGTTTAGTTTGTTTCGTTTGTTTGTTGTTGTTTTATATGTTTGTTTGTTTGTTGTTGGGTTTTTTTCGGGAGGAAAGGAAGGGTCACGGGTGAATAAGGCGCACGTCGCTGATAAAAGATTTGAGGGAGGTCTTTTTTTAACATAGAGAAAACTAAGATAATTATTGTCCCGTGTACATTTCCAAACAAAATGAATTATCTCTGGTTCTAGAAATAATAGAGTTACAATTGTCATCACTGAATGCTTTTGAACATACTAGAATTAACTTTTTAAAAACATCCAATATACAAAGCGTGCTGAAATCACTCTGACTGCTTCACATTTTTTTTAACGAGAAACATTAAATATGTTTAATAAATTATTAATGAAGTAACTGATCTAAAAATAGGCAACAGTTTCTTTCACAACCAAGACACTCTGTCTGGCTGTGTTGACGGTGCTGTATTTTGTTTTTGTGTTTGCTTTTGACCAGAAATATTAAATACATTTGATAACTACCAAAAAGTATCAATATATAATTGCAAGCTAAAGCTGATTATACCTTTCAATTAAATCCATTTTACATGACCAAGACAAAAATGCACACTTTATTTCGCCATGCTTTATTTGCCGTTTTTAATGTATGAACATCGAGTACTTAAATACTACAAGGTGTCTTTTTGTTTACAGAAATGATCAACACGCCAATGATTATTTTGAGAATAATTGCAGCCTTTACAAAATTATATCAATATTTGTCTTTATCCATTTTGTTTCTCAATAAATAAATATTTTCCACGAACCAGTTTTTTTTAAATCAAATAATCAACATTTTCCATGAACCAGTTTTTTAAATCGAATAAATCAATATTTTCCATGAACCAGTTTTTTTTTTATCAAATGAATCAACATTTTCCATGAACCAGTTTTTTTTATCAAATGAATCAATATTTTCCATGAACCATTTTTTTTAAAACAAATAAATCAATAATTTCCATGAACCAGTTATTTTAATCAAATAAATCAATAATTTTCATGAACCAGTTTAAAAAAATTAAATAAATCAATATTTTCCATGAACCAGTTATTTAAAAAAAGATAAATCAATATGTTTCTATGAACCAGTTTTTTTAATCAAACAAATCAATATTTTTCATGAACCAGTTTTTTAAAATCAATTAAATCAATATTTTCCATGAACCAGTTTTTTTTATCAAATAAATCGACATTTTCTATGAACCAGTTTTTTTTATCAAACAAATCAAAATTTTTCATAAACCATTTTTTTGTAATCAAATAAATGAATATTTTCCTTGACCCAGTTTGTTACCCGCCTGGTACCAAATGCGCTTGGTCGTGCAACCCTCACTGTGCTGGACCCAACGACGAATGCAGCCGCAGGGAACCTTATTCATGTCTTTTCGGGTGTGACGATGGGTACCAAGGAGAGCTCTGTGATGAAGGTGCGGAACATTCACTACCCATAAACCTATATTTTGTTATAGGGTTATGTTTATATAGTCCAACCAGAGAGTGTGTGTGTGTGTGTGTGTGTGTGTGTGAGAGAGAGAGAGAGAGAGAGAGAGAGAGAGAAAGAGAAAGAGAGGTTTCAACCTATAATCCTACATCTAGTTCAATGGCTCTATTCATGTAGTTCCATCAAATAGTTTGTGAGAGAGAGAGAGAGAGAGAAAAGAGAGAGAGAGGTTTTAACCTATAATCCTACATCTAGTTCAATGGCTCTATTTTTGTAGTTCCATCAAATAGTTTGATAGAGGGAGAGATTTCAATCTATAAACCTATATCTAGTTGTAAGGCTCTATTCACATAAATCCATCACGTAGTTCCATCAGATAGTTTGAAAGAGTTTTCGACTTATAAACCTTCATTTAGTTATAGCGTTTTATTCATAATTATAGTTTCATAGTGTGCCACAGTGAAAGGTTTCACGTTGAAGATTCGGTGTACGTATTTCGTAATAGTTAAGTCGATTCCTACGTTCTTTATAAACATTAGTAAAAAAAAAGAGATCTTTTCGTCAAACATCTCACTAAATCTAGAGCTCCTGATTTCATCGTTATAAGCCTCTATCGCGGTTATCCTCTCTTTTTCGTTTCTCAAAAATATAGAGCTGTTGGGATAAAAGAAAAACAAACGTGATCATCTCAGTAAATCTAGGTTACACAATAAATCTTATAGCTACCGCATAACCACTTCAAAAAACGTAAGGTGTTGGTCAAAATGTTAACCATTATCCTAAACATAAAACTTTTTTTATCGGAAAATGTAAGTCCTGGTTTTGTTCATGTTGTTGTTGTTGTTGTTGTTGTTGTTGTTGTTGTTGTTGTTATTGAGTTGGTTTAACGTCCAACATCAGCACTTTATAGTCTATATTGTGGACGGACCCCAAGACTAACGTCTCAAAATTTTATGTGTTGCCACACACGAGACAGGGCGGGGATACCATGACTCCTGTCTCAGCCTGGTTTTGTTCACAATAATACCCCAATCCCTGATCTTACTGCAGTGTGTGATACGGACACCTATGGAAAGAACTGCTCCGGAAGATGCAGCCGCGACTGTCTTGACGCCAACGGTGTTTGTCACCATATAACTGGTGCATGTTCTGTTGTCTCAGGTAGGTAATCAATGCATAGAACGAACTCATAATGGGCATCTGAGAAACTGTATTGGGCGACATGTTCACAAAGTTAACAATGAATATTGTAGGTAGCATAGGCATTACCATACAATGTTAAAGGTTAATAAAAGTCCCACCATGTGCGAGTTTTGTACACTTAGAGGTTTGTTTCATAAAAAGGTTTTGTAAAGACTGACGACTTTCGCAAACTTAACCTGTAGTTGTAGAGCTGTTTTACTACACTGGCAAATTTCACTTGTACCAAACAAGTTGTAGAGAGGTGTTAACAATTTGAGAACATTTCGCGTGTATCACGACTTTTTGTAGGGACGTTTTATTAATTGGAAAACTTGCAATGTACTACGTGTCTTTGTAGGGAGGTTTTATTAGTTGGAAAACTTGCAGTGTACTACGTGTCTTTGTAGGGATGTTTCATTAGTTGGAAAACTTGCAGTGTACTACGTGTCTTTGTAGGGAGGTTTCATTAGTTGGAAAACTTGCAGTGTACTGCGTGTCTTTGCAGGGAGGTTTTATTAGTCAGAAAACTTGCAATGTACTGCGTGTCTTTGCAGGGAGGTTTTATTAGTTGGAACTTGCAATGTACTACGTGTCTTTGTAGGGAGGTTTTATTAGTTGGAAAATTTGCAGTGTACTACATCTCTTTGTAGGGAGATTTTATTAGTTGTAAAACTTGCAGTGTACTACATCTCTTTGTAGGGAGGTTTAATTAGTTGGAAAACTTGCAGTGTACTACATCTCTTTGTAGGGAGGTTTACTTAGTTGGAAAACTTGCAGTGTACTACGTGTCTTTGTAGGGAGGTTTCATTAGTTGGAAAACTTGCAGTGTACTACGTGTCTTTGTATGGAGGTTTTATTAGTTGGAAAACGTTCAGTGTATTACGTGTCTTTGTAGGGAGGTTTTATTAGTTGGAAAACTTGCAGTGTACTACGTGTCTTTGTAGGGAGGTTTTATTAGTTGGAAAACTTGCAGTGTACTACGTGTCTTTGAGGAGGTTTTATTAGTTGGAAAACTTGCAGTGTACTACGCGTCTATATAGGGAGGTTTTATTAGTTGGAAAACTTGCAGTGTACTACGTGTCTTTGTAGGGAGGTTGTATTAGTTGGAAAATTTGCAGTGTACTACGTGTCTTTGTATGAAGGTTTTATTAGTTGAAAAACTTGCAGTATACTACGTGTCTTTGTAGGGAGGCTTTATTTGTAAAGCCTGAAAACTTTCGCGTGTATCAGGTTTTCGTAGAGAGGCTTTGACAGTCTGTCTATTCGCATCTGTATCATGTATTTGTAGGGAAATTTTCAGTGTGTCATTTTGCGCGTGTATAAGAAATTATTGTAGGTAGATTTTCATAGTCTGAAATCTTTGGGTGTGCTTCATTCGTTTGTTGAGAGTATTTTAAAGTGCCGCTATATCGTGTGAACGAGCTGTAGTTGAGTTGGTTTAACGTCCAACGTCAGGCTATAATTATAGGCTATATCGTGTGCCACGAAGTAAAAAAAAAATCTCCAAAGCCCAGCCGCCTGTTAAGTTAAAAACAAACCTGGCATAAGTATTCAACTTGTGAGCCTAGAGTCATCACACTGAATTAATTAGATTTGCGCCATGTCGAAAAGTGAGCATATAATCTATGGATAAAAAATGTGGAATTATGGAAGTTCTTCTAATATGCCTCTTATTTCAGTAAACGTGTATGTTTATTTTTTTTACCTGATTTTTTTTAATCCTTAGAGATTGCATAACTATCAATATATTCGTTTTTTGTTTTTGCAAATGGTGTCAGAGAGGGAAATATTACGATCAATACGGGACAATTAGCCTAGAAGCAATATAGAGCAAGCATGTTGTACGAGATAGCGAAGTGGTTAACCGGATTCACTTAGGTTAAAATAATTTTCGCCACAAAATATTCTAAGCGGGCAAAATGTTTGTGACAATTACACCTACTTTTACATTGAGCCCTAATAGATGATCAATGAGTGAACTCTCTATTACTTTTAATTCGGTTTTGAAAAAGCAAAATGTCTTATAAGAAACGTTTCGCCCTCCTGCAGATATTTTTATATTTTTCTTGTTGTTTCCTTTTTATACATCAAAAATGAAATGCAGTAAAAATTCAGATTATTTATTTATTTTGGTAAGAATTTCTTTTGTTCCCTCCCCCTCCCCCTCCCTAAAAATCACTAGCATCAGAAATAAGAGCTTACGTAGAGAAGCATTTTAACCCCATGGTTATTGTGGTACTGATTGTGCTGGTCTGCGTGGCAGTGGTCCACATTTACTGCAATGTTATATCTGAGTAAGTAAAACTAATGTTCGTTTTGAGTGTAAAGAGAGGTTGTTTTCAAGTAATTCAGCTTATTAATTAAGTGAAAATCCTGTAGTGTAGTGCAAATTCAGGTTTTATAATGATATCTTTGCCTCTTTAGCTAGTATCATTGTGTATTTAGCGAAGAGGGGAGATGTATAGGGTAAGGTAGATTCTGTGGAAAGGGAGATAATGCAGGGTATATGTGTCTCTATGGAAAGGGAGATAATATATGCGTCTCTATGGAAGGGGAGATAATGCGGGAATATGCGTCTCTATGGAAAGGGAGATAATGCGGGGTATATGCATCTCTATAGAAAGGGAGATAATGCGGAGCATTTGCGTCTCTATGGAAGGGGAGATAATGCGGAGTATATGTCTCTGTAGAAAGGGAGATAATACGGGGTATATGCGTGTCTATGGAAAGGGAGATAATGCGGGGTATATGCGTCTCTATGGAAAGGGAGATAGGGCGGGGTATATGCATCTCTATAGAAAGCGAGATAATGCGGGGTATATGTGTCTCTATGGAAAGGGAGATAATGCGGGGTATATGCGTGTCTATGGAAAGGGAGATAATGCGGGGTATATGCGTCTCTATGGAAAGGGAGATAATAATTTATATGCGTCTTTATGGAAAGGGAGATAATATATGCGTCTCTATAGAAAGGGAGATAATATATGCGTCTCTATAGAAAGGGAGACAATGCGGGGTATATGCGTCTCTATGGAAAGAGAGATAATATATGCGTCTCTATGGAAAGGGAGATAATGCGGGGTATTTGCGTCTCTATGGAAGGGGAGATAATGCGGGGTATATGCGTCTCTATGGAAAGGGAGATAATGCGGGGTATATGCGTGTCTTACGGAAATTCAGGCACGTGTCTTAGTGCAGCTGTATGAAAATGGTGGTATGGCATTTTGGAAGCCATGTGCAAATTTCTTTTCAGTGGATAGTTTTCGCAATGGCAGGAAATACGTTGTGTGGAAATGGGCGTAGGTTAGATGAGATCGGGAGTGTTCCAGCCTAAATCGTTACGAAACTGTTACGTAAAAATTAATATGCAATTAGTTTGGGTGTGTACAGTGGCCGAACTAGTAGAGGTTTACATTACCTAAGTTTGTTGTAGATGTTCCTGATTAGGACCGAATGTAGTTGGCCCTTGATTAATGAGCATGTATTGCACTTCAGCGAGAGCCTCAAGATTGCAACCGATACATTTAGAAAGAAAAGATGGCATAAGTGGAAATCGTCTAGAGAGTTATGTGTATAGTAGTGTGTACATTTCGCGTGTCAAGGCAAAGGATGTGTTGAAAAATTAATTTGCTATAAATAGTATATAGGATTTCTTCGAGGCTTTTTAAAGATTTGATCCGAGTTTGCCCTTGATTGATGAGCATGTATTGCACTTCAGCGAGAGCTTTAAGATTGCAACCGATACATTTAGAAAGAAAAGATGGCATAAGTGGAAATCGTCTAGAGAGTTATGTGTATCGTAGTGTGTACATTTCGCGTGTTAAGGCAAAGGATGTATTGAAAAATTAATTTGGTATAGATAGTATAATAGGATTTCTTCGAGGCTTTTTAAAGATTTGATCCGAGTTTGCCCTTGATTGATGAGCATGTATTGCACTTCAGCGAGAGCTTTAAGATTGCAACCGATACATTTAGAAAGAAAAGATGGCATAAGTGGAAATCGTCTAGTGAGTTATGTGTATAGAAGTGTGTCCATTTCGCTTGTCAAGGCAAAGGATGTGTAGAAAAATTAATGTGCTATATATAGTAAATAGGATTTCTTCGAGGCTTTTTAAAGACTTGATCCGAGGGAGATAGACTTTTCTATAGATGTGTTGTGTGAATATATAAACTTGCAAATTTTGGATGGCTGAGAGACTGAGATTAGCTATTGGCACGTGAGGGTACTTGTTCGTTGCTTCAAAGTCTGAGCATATTTTCTTTACAGTTTGTAGACTGTGGTTCTGCTCAGTTTTTCTAGCGCGTTATTGTATATTGACAGATAACTAAATAAGTTTCGTTCTTGGAAGCGGCTTGTGTTCTCATTATTACGAGTTCGATTCATGTCTTCGTAGATGCTGTAAAATTAGTTTACGTGTGTGGATCCTAGGGTCGCATCTTCCTTTAAATTACTCTGAACGCTTTGAAATAAAGCAACACGTCTCTCTCTATGTGGAATTAGAAACCCACCGCCAATGACATAAATGCGCTTGATCATAGTCTAGTTTGTTGTACCATCAGATCTTTTTAAGAAGAATGTTGATAGCAATTGAATATTAATTAAACTCAAGAAGTTTGGTACACACCGAAAGTTTATTTAAAAACATATGATTTAAACCGCAAAGAATTTAAGAGGTCAGTAACAATATCGAATCCCACCGAAACTTGTTAAAACGCTGTACTACGTTTTGTCAAAACCCGTCGAAAAAAGTTTGTTTTTGATCAAACATGCTATACATCTTTTTTTTTTCAATATGTTGCAATAAAAACAAGTAACCACCAAAACTTATTATTTTAACCGCAAAGAGTTTAATGGTCAGTAAATTATTTTGCCTCTCGGTCTGCGCCATTTTTTGTTTATCTTTGCAGCAAAGAAGAGGTACCTGTCCATGAAACGGTCATGGAGGTAGAGCAGGAGGCTCCGACAGAGCCTGTGACTTCATCCAGCTCCAGCTCAAGCTCAGAGAGTTCTCAATTTTCATTACATTCAGGAACTTCATGGGTTTCATGGCAAAAGTAACTTAAACGAAACAACATGCAATGCCACTAAAAAAGCTTTAAGAGCTCAACAAACAAATCCACTATTTTAATTTAGCACCACAACTTGCAAATCAACAGGTAGTCTTAAGAGCACAAAACGCAATTATCTGAATAGCTTTAACACCACAGCACAGACAAGATATCAATATGTTCCTTTCAAGACAAACAAATCCACACGAGTGCTTAACACCACCATTTGAATAATCCGAATAACCATAATATTTGAAACTTTAACACGATGGAATTAAAATCAAAGGCCCAAATAGAATGGTAAGATAATGTATTAGCAGCAATAAAAGCACGTGTACTGTTTGATATCGAATCCCACCAAAACTTGTTGAAACGCTGCACTACGTTTTGTCGAAACCCCGTCGAAAACAAAACTTTTTTAAACCAATAGGCTATATGTCCTTTTTTTTCAATCTTGTGCAATAAAAACAACTAACTACCAAACTTCGCTACGTCACACGTGATTTCCTCGAACTTCTCAAACACCAACCATCAACATTAAAAAAAAATTGTTTTAACCGAAAAGAGTTTAAGAGGACAGTGACAAAACATTTGCCTCTCGGCCTGCGCCATTTTGTTCATCTTTGCAGTAAAGAAGAGATGCCGACCCATAAATTGTCTCAGCGATGAAGAGCAAGGGGAGTTAAGCCAATGTCAAGAAGAAACCCAGCCTTAGCCAGTTAATGGAAAACGCAGTGATTATCCGTATCCCGGGATGAGAATAACACAGTTCCGTTATTCGCACCCCCCCCCCCCCCCCCCCCATAACCAAATCACACAGACAATAATAGTGTGGGTTTCACGAGATATGACGAGACAAGGCCTATGGATATAACTCTTTACAAAAATATTTCCTGTGGGTAGGCTAACTGGAAACTATGATGTATAATATATACAAGCATTTAGCCAACTGAATTGGTGGGATTTTTTGTTGTTGTTTTTTTCTTACTCCTTTCACGTAGTGTCTACAAAGCTTTTTGTCTTTTTACCAGTACAAATTACATTGTGTTTATTGTTTCCTAAGGTGCTTGTATAGTAGCATGTATTTGATTAGTTTAAGAACTGTTTATTTATCTAAAATAATTATATGATGCAGTATTAACCTATTTGGAGACAGACTTTTTACCCTGCACATGGTACCTAAAAGACTTATTTTTATGTTACCTACATGCAAAGTTAACAAAGTTATTATACATGGTTTTAGAGAACTGTTTGTTTACTTACGGGGGGCGCGGTGACCCTAGGGTAGAAATTTGGCCACCGACGCAAAAGGTCCGTGGTTCGAGCTCTAGCTCTACTGGTTGGGTCGGTGTCAGTTTAATGTGACTGGCTGGGACAGGAGTCGTAGTATCCCCGCCCTGTCTCGTGTGGTAGCACATAAAATTGTCAGATGTCCGTCTTTTGGTCAGTCCACAATATAGCGGGAGAAGTAACTGTAATGAAATACCTGTCTATTGTTTATCACGATTTCTTTTTTCTTTTAATTCTGTTTTGTTTTTTTTAATAATTGATTAAGTTATGAAGGGAAAAAATTGTGTAAGACTGCTATAGTTTTTGTTTAATTTTACCTCTATAATTACCACTTTATGCTTTGTTTGAGTTGTTTTTGACATGTTATACAATCGATATTTTATTTTAAGTTTTATGGAAAAGATGTTTATGAAAATGGCGGGCACGTGAATTTGATATTTAATTTCACCATTTGTTCGTTAAATTTCATCGTTTTGTCTGATTTCTCTGTATATCGCATAGTTTAGATACAATTCGACGAGTTTTTACGGATTTTATACAATTCATTAAAAAACTTGGATACGTTCATTAAAAAATGCCAATTTGTAAATTCACCACCGATATTAAATTGCATGTTTATTTTTACAATGTTATTTTATTTGTGCGATTTTGTACAGATGTTGCGATGCAAAATAGAGGGTTATAGTAACACTTGTATGCCTTCTTTCGTAAGAAATAAAACATATCGATGTACATTTTTTGTGAAAAATAAAATGTGAATGCCGTTTATTTATGGCTTTTTTGTAAGTGTGGCGTGTGCGTTTGTTTGTATGTGAGAGAATTAGAGAAAGAGAGGGAGAGAATTTTATGCAATTTAGGTCCCAACTGGTTGGGTCAGTGCTAGTAAATTATGTAAACAGCCGAGACAGGAGTCCAGGTCTCCCCACCCTGTGTCATGTGGGGCAGCACATAAAATTGTGAGACGCCAGTCTTGGGGCCCGTTCGCAATGAAGCCGAAGGTTGGACGTTTAGCAAACAACTCACTGTTGCGGTAGTTAGTCTCTAAGAGTTTTGGTTCTATCAGGCCACATTTCATATTCCGTAAAACTTCTCTCAAAGAGTAAGAGTAAGAGACTATAATAATTGAGGATAAATAAACAAAGTTGGGGCAGACATGAAACATCTGGCGAAACAATTGATGGTGCTGTAGCAGATTTGGAGCTGGGTCTACGCTGTGGAGATCTAGATCTATGTCTGTTTTCACTTTTTCCGAGTCTTGACTACAATCACTAGGCCTAGATATGGATGGTTGATCAAGTGATGTATGTGATTTTGTGGATCGTCTTAAACGACGTGTCTTTTTCTCACCTCATTGATCTAATCTAGATCTAGATCTTCCACAATTAAACCTTCGCTCATCATACAGTTGAGTCATGCTTCTTGGTCAAATAATTCAGATCTACATTCTAGATTATTCCTGAGTCAGTTGCCTTTGTTTTCTAAAGTGACTGGGTAAGTCTGCGGTGATAAACTTTTAGAATTACCGTTCTCAAGTGCAAAAGTGCACACCGTTTTTTCCCTAAACGCGCTACTTTTA
Source organism: Elysia chlorotica (assembly GCA_003991915.1). Taxonomy (NCBI): domain Eukaryota; kingdom Metazoa; phylum Mollusca; class Gastropoda; family Plakobranchidae; genus Elysia; species Elysia chlorotica. Next base: position 48,999 of record RQTK01001329.1, read on the forward strand.
CAAAAGGGAAGAGGAAAGAGGTTGATCTAGTAATACAGATTGGCTTACGCAGGACGGGTGCATTGGATTTCATATAATATCAAAGGTCTAATAAAACATTGCTTTTTAAAAAGTGGTGGTCAGCATGTCCCTAATCTGATGTATAGTGGTTCATTTAAAAATGCTTTGTAATTTTCAAATGATTGAGTAAGTTTGTGGAAATAGGCAAAAATCGAGGCGTGGGTATGTATGTATCCAATCACTGATGAGTAAACGTGACTTGACCATTCAACAAGCACCTCAATTTTTTATATCCCGCCCACGACTCCTATCGGTTGCTGTGTTATGCACATTTTTATATCCACCCCATCTTGTCAAATTCATCGTGAGGTGACTATAGAAATGTCAAAATTTAAAAGCCAGGCAGTAAAAATAAATATATGTTCGTCCACCACCCATATTTGCCATCTGCTGCCTGTTTGATTTATTAATATGAACAGACATTTTAATGAACTCGTTTTCATAGCTGCAATGAAAAGCGTTGTTAATTTGCGGCATTAAAATTCGGCATACGTTTTTCTGTCAACTACAATACGCGCAGTCCATAAAACTGGACAGAGGTGCACAACACATCGCGACAACAAAGTAATTAATTTCGACATAAATACAATATTTTTGAACACCTGTTTTTATGGCTTCAACGTTTTAGTTCCGCAATTTCCAATACGGAGATGAAGTGCAAAATCGATTAAACATCGCTTTGTCGTGCAAAGGATTATGGAATAATAAAATGGCTTGACTCTTGTCTTCTGTATGTCTGTCTGTCTGTCTGTCAAACTCACAAAAAAAGAAACCCCTCCTGCCCATAATGGATAACCCTTTAAGTGGCGAGTAGCGTCAAGTCCCTGGCTTTAATTTGATGACCACACTGTTAAAACATGTGCATCTCATACTGACAACTGGAAAACCAGAGCAAACCATATGTATTTAAAAGGCAACATACATTATCTCCCACGATGTCAGCAAAACATAATTTTTAGACGTAGAACAGGACATGGACAATTAGATGCACACATCTACAAATTAAAGATAAGCAACTCTCCTTTCTGTGCATGCGAAAACTTCCCTCAAACTCCAGGACATGCAAAATTTATGGGGTACCCTGGAAACCCTAAACAGACTGCCTCTTACATCAAGGAGGCAGTTTGAAAATTTAAAAGATTTAGGCATATTGAACGCAAAAGAAGAAGATATAGCATGTGTTAAGCTTTTTTCCATCAAGACTGTTATGGATATTGTTTGTGGTCATATACGTTGTCTAGATCTCAAACAAAACTATAGTACTCCACCTTCTTAACTGATGACATGACGGAAAGTCGGGCCTGTAAACTATGAAAATTGTAGGAGCAGATGAAGTACTATAAAAATACCAGATCTGGAGCTTAGAACTACGTCTTAATTACTAAATAAATAGATCTAGAGCATAGAAACTACGTCTTAATTACTAAATAAATAGATCAGTTTTTAAAGAATCTATTTAGATCTATAACTATTAAGGATATATGATTATAGATTTTCAATAAACTGGAATCTAGATAAATCGAGATTTTAAAATGTGATCTAGATCTAAATTTAGTATAGATTTAGATCTAGAATAATTCTATTGTGCCTAGATTTAGACTATGCAGTGTATATTTATATACTAAATTTAATCTAGATCTACATCTAGATAAGATTTGATCTATATCTAGGCCTACTCTCGCCATCAGGGCGAAGTATCAGTAAAGTTTTTTCTTGCGTATGTTTAGTATGTCTAAATATAATCTAGATCGTTTTTATTCTAGATGTGAAGCTAAGAATTGTTGACGTTCTCTGACTAATAATGGTATCGCCTAAAAAGTGTTGCCAGCACAGATAAGATTGATTGTTTCATGTTTATACTCCAGGCGCCGAGATACTTGAAACAAACAATACGGAAAATTGTGGTTTCCGTCCAATAATAAAAACGTCAGTATAAAATGACATCCATCATATGAAATCCTCATCGAAATTATTATTGAAGTGTACATTATCAATTCTTATCTTTTTAGATGTCGGACACCTTTTCTAAGCGAGCATGTCTACAATGCCCAGATTCCTCAAAACAGTGTCCTAGAGGTAGACACATTATGGGTCTTTTTATACATCCCACAAAATTTCACTGCCTCGCAGCAAACTCAAATGCAGAAAACGCCCCATAAAAGCCCCCATATATATATATATTATACACTTATATATACACCCCACAACATTTCAATGCCCCACAGCAAACTCAAATATAGTTAAACTTTTCACAGTACANATACAAAGAATATATAATATATATATATATACAGAAACGGAGCATTTTGTGGGGCTTTCTACATGAGAGTGTGTTATGGGGCATGATTTTGTGGGGCATTTTGTATATTACTGTGGGGTGTTATATATATACACTTATATATGCCCCGCAACAGATATATGACTCACAACAATGTTTGACATCGAAATTTAAGGATGCCCCGGAAAATACCTTATATGCCCCACAAACGATTGTATTTTACATTTGCTATATACAACTTAAATTCTCTTTCGTTGACACAGTTTCATTTGTTCTGAAGCGCGATTGCACATTTTTGAGACAGTTACTGTATTTGTTAAGTTTAGTAATCGAAGTTGGATATTTATACCCAAGCTTTTTGTCATACTTTAGTTTGTTATGCAGAATTTTTATGCCACCACGTGTATATATAATAAATCTAATTTTAAACAACATTAAGACCCTACTTAGTTACCAAAAAAGAATAGTTTCCTTCAATAGAATTAAGCTTCTTTTGAGCTCCACAACACAAGAATTTGACGCATTGCAAGTTTTGGGCTCTGTCCAAATCTTACCACTTTTGAGTTCATTTAGTTTTGCAATATTATTCCGCAACAAAAAGATGGTATTATTTTTATTCATTGCTCCAAGCCCAAATTTTGACAATTGTCTCAGTTTGAAAGATTTTTTATTAAAAATAATACTGTCATCTGAAGAAAAGACAAAATCAGGTGTTTTTTAACACAACCATCCATTATTTCAACAACGTTAAAAAAAAAAGAAAAGTCATGTTCAAATTCATTGCCTTTATTTCACAAACCTTTTGAACTCATGGTACAATGCTAATACTATTAATTTTGGTTTTGAATGTTTAAAATAGTTTCAACAAATTAAATTATTTGCACGATGCAGAACAATATTGTCAATGTAAAGCAATGTCATTCTATATCAAGAAATACAATAATTTTTATGATTAAAATAAAAGATAAGTTATAATGCAGCAGTTTTTGTCTGCAATTGCAAGACCCATTTAAAAGGATGTATAAAAATACGTCATTATGTTGATGAGCATACAAAGAAGATCCATATATTCGTGCTTAAGTGCAGCTGGTACCATCCTGGTGGCTTGGTCGTATGCTTAATCAAGGCAAAGGAGGTGTAGAAAAATTAATGTTATATAAATAGCACATGAAATTTCTTAGAGGGTTTTTAAAGATTTGATCCGAGGGAGATAGACTTGATAGACTAGATATGTTGTGTGAATATATAAAGTGCAAATTTGGGATGGTTGAGAGACTGAGATTAGATAGCCACGTGAGGGTACTTGTTCGTTGCTCTAAAGTTTGAGCAGATTTTCCATACAGATTGTAGACTGTGGTACTGCTCAGTTATTTTAGCGCATTATTGTATCTTGACAGATTAACAAATAAGTTTCGTTCTTGGAAGCGGCTTGTGTTCTCATTATTTCGAGCTTGATTGATGTCTTTTTACGCGCTGTAAAATTAGTATAATTGTGTAGATCCTAGGGCTGCATATTCCTTTAATTTACTCTGAGCGCCTTGAAATGGAGCAACACGTCTCTCTCTCTCCGTGTGACATGAGAAACCCACCGCCCGGTGACATAAATGCTGTGTAGTTTATGATGCATCAGATCTTTTTATGAAGAATACTGATATCAATCGATAGTATTAAATTCACGAAGTTTTGGTACACGCCGAAAGTTTAGAGGCATATTATTTTAACTGCAGAAATTTTAAGTGGGCATCAACAATATTTTGCCTTTCGATCTACAATATTTTGTTTATCTTTGCAGCAAGGAAGAGATACCGATCCATAAATCGTTCAGCGAGGAAGAGCAAGAGGAGTTAAGCGGATACGAAGAAGAAACCCAGCCCCAGCGAGTTGAAGGGAAATATTCAAAACAACGTGTGCACGATTCATACTCACAAGAACTTGTATACGAGTCATTGTCCAAAAAGCTTGTATCTATGTCAAATACAGAACAGACTGGGTACAAGGAGTTGGTGCCAAAACAGAGTGTATCTATGTCAAATCCAGAACAGACTGGATACAAGGAGTTGGTGCCAAAACAGAGTGTGTCCCTGTCAAATCCAGAAAAGACTGGGTACAAGGAGTTGGTGCCAAAACAGAGTGTGTCCCTGTCAAATCCAGAACAGACTGGGTACAAGGAGTTGGTGCCAAAACAGAGTGTGTCCCTGTCAAATCCAGATCAGAGAAGACATGAGTCATTGCCAAAACAAAGTGTATCCATGTCAAATCCAGATATGAGTAGACACGAGTCATTGTCCAAACAACACAACAGTACTATCATTGAGTCCCCGACAGCGGTGTCTACATCCAGCAGTTCAAGTTCAGAGAGCCCAGATGAGGGTTCATGGGTTTATTAACACAACAACGTACAAATCAACATGCCATTTTAACACCACCGCCTGCAAAATAACAGATTGTTTTAACACTACAACTGGTAAATTCACAAGCAGATTTAACACCACAACTCGTAAATCCACAAGTATCTTCAGCAATTCAACACGTAAATCGACAAGTGGCTGTAACACCACACCAAGCAAATCCAAAAGTAGCTTTAACGATACAACACGCAATGCCATAAGGTAGTTTTAAGTGCACAACACGCAATTATCTTTATAGCTTTAACACCACAAAACAGAGAGATATCAATCGTTAAATGTCGTCAAGTTATGTCTGATTTCTCTGTATATCGCCTAGTTTAGAAACAATTCACGGGTTTTTACGGGTTTAATACAATACATAAAAAAACACCCAGTTTGGCTACGTTCATTAAAAAAATGCCACCACCTGACTTGTGAATGCAACACTGTTACACAATTGCATAATTATTTATACAATGTTATTTTTATTTGTGTGATTTTGTACAGATGTCGCAATGCTCAATAGAGGGTTATAGATAGACTTTTATGTCTTCTTTTGCAAAAATGTAACGTATCGATGTACATTTCTTCTTTAAAAAATGTTAATACCGTTTATTTATGGCTTATTTTGTGTTTGTGACGTGTGCGTGTGTGTGTGTGTGTGTGTGAGAGAGAGAGAGAGATAGAGAGAGAGATTGAGGGAGATAAGATAAGATAAGATATAAATTTGTTTGTCCTTTAAAGGCACATTTGATGGTCCGTATATCCACAAAACAAAAACGTATAGACAGTTATGACATGAATTATGCAAATATCGATACTCTTAACAGCATCGGTAATACTAACAATATAACAAAAGTAACAATAAGAATAATAACAACAACAACAATAATAACAACAATAATAATAACAAAAACGATAATAATAAAAAAATAAAATAATAATTATACTACTACTACTACTACTACTACTACTACTACTACTACTACTACTACTACTACTACTACTACTACTACTACTACTACTACTAC